>JAQFVV010000345.1:652589-853710 GCA_028023455.1 Epiperipatus broadwayi | reverse complement strand
ATCAAAAAAATATATTTTACTCAGGGTTAGTAATTACGGTACACGATTAACAAAATTTACAAACATTCGGTTAGTATAAAGACTAAATACAAAAAGAAAAAGAAAATGTTGACTATCGCTTACCTAAGGACCATTTACGTTTACACCTCCTCCCCCCGAGAATTCTATTTTATTTTATACCTTTTATTTTTACTCACAGCATGACAAGCAAATTATTTAAATTATTTAGGAAGGTTGCATTGAAGTAAATATATTTTGAAAGATAATGGGTTTATGCGTGTATATTTGCAGCACAATTATAAATACCACCAACTTATTTATGACTGATTAAAATGCTTAAATAGGGTTACACTGAAGTAATTCCCAAAGGTACTCATCGTAAGGCACCACATTTCGATCATAAACTTACGGGGCTGTGCGCCTATACACGTTAAAGCATAATATATATCAACAACAAAAAAAAAACATATTTATTGCAACCTTTTGACTTTCTTTTTAACGAAATACAGTTTAGAATTATTTATACTTTCTCGTGTTTAATATATGTACTATTTCTTTCTGGCAGTGCTTTTATCAGATTTAAAGTATACGACTTTATGTAAACAGATACAAATATTTCATTTTGACAAAATTTGCTCAGGGTATTTGTGGTTTATTAAAGATCGGCCCGAGTTGGTTCGCCATTGTATCGATCCGGAGAAAAATGACTTAACGTAAACTGCACTACGGGGCGCCATCTAGGCATTTGAACCTAGAAAAATTTATAAAGTAGGCAGATACGTAAGTCAAAAAAAAAAAAATTTTTTTTTTTTCCTTTTAAATTTTGCATCCGGTCGTTAGCCCATGTCACTAGCTCAGTGGAATAGCAGAGATTAAATAATATAAGATCTTATCTAATTATATTTCAATATTAAAAAATAAATAAAATAAGCCACTGCCAGTAATTAACATACAATTATTTATTTATGCACATATATATAAGATTTAAAATTATTTTAGTATTAGTTTTACATTTTAACATTTAACATTATTTTTAACTTTGATTTTTGATTTTAATTTACCTTTAATTACTATTACATTCTGATTTTACATTTTAATTAAGTTCGCACAGATGGGATTATAAAAGCTTGTTATAATAAGTTGCTATAGATCGGTTACATAAATTACATGGTTAAAAACATTCCAAAGTAAGCATAAGCGATCAAAATATAAAATTATTGATTACTGACAATTGCGGAGGGAAATTTATATGTAACCCAATAGTATTCACCATAAGATACTTGCATTGTCACCAATAACTTAAAAGACATCCGAATAAATACATTTTAGATACTCACCGTGAGGTATCATTATTTATCGAATGTCTATATATTTTGATCAAATATGAAAACGCAAAACATAGTTAACCGATAAACAATCCATGCAAGCGTCTATAAACAACTTAAATTTAATGCATTTTTATTTAGAATCGAGTCTGAATACTACATAGATTTGCATTGAAATTAAAAATATTCTATCCCTATTTAACCTTAGGCTAAAATTCGCAGTCAAACTGGCATCAATCCATCTGATACATCGATGTATTCAATGTAATACGAAATACGGCAGCACCAAAAGAATTAAGAAAAGACATTGACTCTCAATCAGATAGGAATATTACATCTATCTAATGAGAAGAACAATAAAAAAAAAAACTCCATAGAAAGGAACTGCGTTCTCCGTCTTATAATTCCTTCCATAGGCAAACGGGTGAGTGCAGCGTATATATAAACGATTCTGCCCGTAGCGAATCTCCGATTACATCTACTAACTACATCAATATATCCAATCCACTGACCCAATCTAACAACGACATAAATAACCTAAGATTACCCTCCCCTAATATACCTTTACGAATCTATACAGCCATTCACGCCCGACTTAAGTTTAACATTTTTATAATTAATTTAACGGAAAACAAAAATCATAATAAAACTTAAAAGAACAAAAAATAAATAAATGGAAATGATTTTACAAAATAAATACATTAAATAAAATTATAACTAATAAATAAATAGTATCGGTCAGATAGAATAATATTACAATTATTTAAATCTGGAAAGTTTTAATTTACTGTTCATAAATTTTAAAGTTCTTACGGTTATTTAAATAGTTCATCTTCATATATTCCTTGCCGTTTGAACGTGAATTCCCACGTCGTCCGAAGATTGGTATCCTGTTGGCCGATTTATTTATCCATCCGGAGATTTTTTTAGTGTAGTTGGTCCTCAATGTAGAAACGATGGCTCATTTTTCTTCCTTTCTTAGCAGAACTGAAGGGATTGAAGCTGTGCATCTTTTTCAATCCCCTCAGCACTAACACCTAGCTGTTACATTGTAATAATCATCAATAACTAGTCACTAATTAATAATTTCCAAATTTTCCTTTTATACGTATTCGAAGGATTGACTTAACATTACGTCATCGATGAGATGATCCTTTTCGTTGAGGTCCGATTCCATAGGGATTTCTTCTTATTTGCTAACAGTTTCTATTGTTTTCTTATCTGACCGGTGTTTTTACATTTAAATGCCGAAGGCTGGTTTACATTTAACTAATTAACAATCATTTCCATTTCTGATTAATTAACCTGTTTTCCAAATCAAAAATATATTTAAAGATAAATTTAAAGATATAATTTCATCTCCAAATCTTTTTAAAATTTAGTTTTAAAATACTTTTTCTTTAATAAAGTTTTATTTTAATAATTTTTCATTATCTGTGCGATTTAATTAATATATAAGAGTTTAAGATGATATTTAATTTCAATTTTTAATTCTTAAAGAAAATTTTTAAATGCGAACTTCTTATTTTAACTTGTTTAATAATATATAAAAAAAAAAAAATGTAACGAACGTCTGTGCTCGTTACAATATATATATATATATTGATTTTCACAATTGAAATGGTGTAAAAATAGTTTGTATAATAGGTATAATGATTCCTAGAACCCTTCATAAATTTGTATGCTCATCATCACCTTTCAGAGCCAGTGCTAAAGCATTAATTTAAAAATGTTTAAGTTTGTTTTGTGATCAAATGATTAGCACCTTAATCTAACCCACCAAATATATTTAATGATGTGTAATATGTAATTTGTTCATAAGAGCATTCCAATAAATATCTAAGTAATTTACTGTTCACTAAATGTTTTATTAAATATTTTATTATTATTCAAACCAATTATGTAGTTCGAATTATCTTCTCTCCACTTCCATACATTCCAACATATATGTGCATTCTGGTTAAATATGTCTCATTGTCTCTTTCATTTTTCTAGTGGGCCAGACTTAAGAATTAATTTTCATGTGCCATCATTATTATGTTATTCATTAGGTGTTCGGTCTGTGGCTTGTGGGATAGTATGTTTCATTGAGTTCCAGGTCATGTTAGATAGGTCAACATTTTTGATCAGTCCAATATATATATATATTAGAAAATACAGTATTTAAAAGTTTATAAAAATATATCTATAACTGTTACTTAGAAGCGCTTTCAACTATCTTTGTAGTTTTTGCCAACTAATACTTTTAAAATGTCAGTTTCCCATAATTCCAAGATGTCAACTTTTCCATAATTCCATGATCTTAATGTTTGCTGCTTGCCTATTAATTAAATCTTGCTTGTATTTATATATTAACATCACTTCTTTATTTTTTTATTATTATTATTTCTTTCAGAAACAAAGATAAACTGGATTACTATATGTCTCTTAAACCAATAGCAAAAAGAGGATATATTCCATAAGAATCAAAAGTACCAATGTCACATAAAATGGCAGATTTCAAGTTTCTTTTATTTAGAAATGATAATCTTTGTAAATATGCATCTAATAAAACCAAAAATATTGAAATTTATTATAATGAATTGCTAAATGTTGGATATAATTATGATTGTGTTTATTATACTGTTAAAAATTTTAATTCTAAATATAAAATTAATATTAATAATAAAGTTAATTCTTCTGATAAAAAAATTTGGATATCAATACCATATATTTCAAACCAGCAGGCAAGTTTCATTAAGAAAATTTATAAAGGTATATGTGATATTGCATTTTATGCACCACCTACATTACATAAATTAATAAATAATTCAAAAGATAAGACTTTATTGTCAAATAAAAATTGTATCATTTACAAATGGACATGTAGGTGTGGCAGTGTATATATAGGTGAATCAAGGTGCACATTGGACAAAAGAACAAAGGAGCACTTGTTATTATTAAAAAGCATCCAAAACACAAAACAAAATTATAAAAATAATAATAATTTATCAACTTCTGTCTTTGGTAACCATAATAAATCATGTATATATGGTTTTGATTTTAATTATAGTAATGTAAAAATATTGGAAACTGAAAGAAATAATAATAAAAGAAAAATTAAAGAAGCAATATTAATATATTGTAACCTAAATAAAAGGATCAAAAATATATAATTTAACACAAATAAGGGTAGAAATGATTCAAATATAAATATTACCATATCTGAGTAGTCTATAGTAGCAAATAAATATTAAAAATGATGAGTAGGAATAAATGAAACATATTTCTATAATTAGATTTCTAAAGATATAATATCACTAATTAGAGATGATAATGCCTGGAGACTAGTCATTTAAGGTGTCTGGCCTATTTCAAATCCTGATTAGGCAGGCATTGTATCATCACTAAACAAGTAGATCGAACTATAAGCAATTATTATTCAGAACAAACTATTATAACTCAGGTATATGGAAATCAAGTGAGTGAGTACACTGGTAACTCAATCAAATATCTCTCAATATATCCAACTGTAGATTTTACTCACTCTTATCTCTTGGTTGGATCTCAAGTGCATATCTATGTGAACAACAAGTGAATATGGTCTATCAGGGTGCCATTAGGTTAGCTGGACCTAGACAAAGTTATATTTATAACTTTTTCACATGTACCGGGTTTGAATCCCTTTTTGGTACTTTATTTCTAATAAAAATGGAAGATTTTGCTTTTAGACCCATATCACTGTATGCAATAAATTTAGGTAAACATAAAACATCTTTAAACTAAAATGGAGTATATAAAATTCATTAGACAGAAATCATTTTTTAGATCTTAACATGATAAATGCATTTCAATATTTTTTTTATAAGTTTTGCTAGCTCATCATACTATTAATTTCAGATAGCAATTGACTTATCCTTGCATGAAATAGATGATGGGATGGTGGTTATTACAATTATTCACAAATGTCAATTAAATATTATGAAATTACTTATTTATCTATGGCCTTTAAACATTTATTTATCTCATTAAGTAAAATGTTGATGATGATGATGACAATAATGATAATGACAATGGTTTCATCCACAGCTTTAGGACTAAGCCTAATCATAAACCTAATTTTTATAAAGAAATTCATAATTATTGCTTAATTTTAGTATATCTAATTGGAACTTAAATAGCTAATATTCACCTTGATGATGAATGATCACACTTAATAAAGACTACTCTTAATGAAATATATACGCCTCGTTTAATAAAATAAACTAATATTTATTACTGCATTTCTAACATATACACAAAAATTTCTATATCTACATGAAAATTTATATTAACAATAACAACAATAATCATAATCGACTGTTTTAAAATCATAATATTAATTTTTAAATTCTTCCCCCTTTCCCATAACTGGTATACTTTTATATTAAATTAGATGTCACATTTGCTAAGATTCTCACTCCACCAAAAAATATCTCAAAAAAATAAACTCTCTCTCTCTCTCTCTCTCTCTCTCTCTTTCTCTCTCTCTCTCTCTCTCTTTCTCTCTTTCTCTCTCTCTCTCTCTCTCCCTCTCCCTCTCCCTCCCTCCCTCCCTTTCTCTCTCTCTCTCTCTCTCTCTCCCTCTCTCTTTTTTGCACACATACCTCTATAATCTAATATGTAAAGCAGAATGATAAAAAAAATGTTAGTAGAAGTGAAAGAGCAAGATTTCCAGAACAAGTTTTAAATTATTTTTCTCCCCCTCCCTTCTACCCTCTGAAATGCTATACTTTAACAAATATGGTTTTAATTTCTCCTTATATGTAAAAACAAAAAATACTTAATTGTAATTATTAATTAGAGAAAATATAACTTACTATTAAAAATTTATCGGCTGAACGTTTTCGAGGAACCATGCCTCATACTCATAGCCTTCATGCTTCAAGATCTCGAAAAAATGGGCTACGTAACAGTAGCTTATTTGAATATTTACATTTGCATATATTTATTACACTTTTCATGAAGGCTATGAGTATGAGGCATGGTTCCTCGAAAACGTTCAGCCGATAAATTTTTAATAGTAAGTTATATTTTCTCTAATTAATAATTACAATTAAGTATTTTTTGTTTTTATACTTTAACTTAAAACACAATACTCTAATATTCTTAATATGGCCTATTGTTTTATATTCACACACAATTACATATATGCAACAAGTATTATATTATTATGTATGTGTGGGTTTTATCCCCATAACAACAAAAATATTATTTAAAACAAAATAATAATAAAAAAAAATGTTACACATTAATAATAACATTTCATAACTTTAGATTAATAGACAATCATAATTTTAGTACATATAAAATCATTAATGAAGCTTATGTTTATCGTTATTAAGAAATTCTTGTTTTCAATTGCTCTTGGTTGTTTTAAAAGTTCTTTAAATGAAAATATACCACTCTGTTGCTAAAATGTTACTAAGTCTCTGATATCATAAAGAAAATATATAAGAGAAAAATTTATATTACCAGTTCTATTCTTTGTAGTGACTTCCAATGAGTCAAATTTATCTTGTTTAATGTCTATATTTTTGCATCTATCATTTCTGCTTTTTTTTTTGGAACAATTTCTTTCTTGAGGTGTATAATTATTTGATGATGATGGTTCTATTGAGGTTATTTGCTTTAGTGGACAATTTGGAAATCATTATATCAACTCTTTTTTCTTCCTGTCAAGCATGATTCTTTCAGTGGATGAAGTACAGCAGTTCTTTTCACATTTATAATTTTTCTTAGGTTTAAACTCAGTTACTGGAACAATTAATTGGACTTGATGATTTAATATTTATCAGTAGATTAATCATTTTTCTTCTGATTGCCTTCAAATGTGGGTGAATGCTTTCTTCTTTCTATTTAAAAACATCTTATTTCTCTCGGTCAGTTGAAAGTGTAGAATATTTTCTTTTTAATTCAGACAAGGCTCTTTCTTTCCTATATGATCTGCAGCTTCACGATGGTCAGGTAAAAGATGAGACATATATAACAATTTTCTACTCTGCCATTCTTATATCTTTAACCTCCAAAAATTCAATATATATAAAAAAAAATGACTTGAAATTGGGAATTTTTGTAGAGTTGAAATGCTTGTCTTTTTCTCTTCAATATTTTTAAAAGTCTGCTCTCCTCCTCAACTGATTTTCAGACTGCTTTTATATCCGATTTTTTTATTTCTATTTTGACCAATTCGTTTTTAGCTGGAGAGTGCAATCTTTTTTAGGAACATTAAAAAAAAAATCACACACCTGGTTTCCAGACAAACTTTTGTCTTGAAAAAAAAATAGACTTAATCCCTTTTCCTCACGTATATCTGTAGCATCTAAAAATGGGACTTCTTTCTTTTGATCTTAGGATGAGACAATTTCAAAATTAGAGTTCTCACCAAGCTTAAACTCCAAAATGACAAACAATCATTTATAAAAACAAAATTGTTACAAAATATATATTTTATTCAACATATTTTCTCCTTTAGCACAAAATTGTTGAACAAAAAAAAATAATTTGACAGATTTAACCTTCTTCTTTTTCAATATATAATAAATGTAAATTTATGTATGTAATGTGCACACATACTTTATCATTTCAAATCATTCATAAACTGTCCATTAAAATAATATGAATGCTAGTTTAGAAATTATAACCCTAATATTTAAAATTAAATCTGTAACTTTTTCAATTCAAATTACAATTATAGAAAAGTAAAATAGAAACAGAATAAGATATTAGAATCGATCAAGTATAGGTTAGTTTTAAATAAAGTTAATATTTAATACATCCAAATGACTAACTAGCTTTGTTAACACACATTGCCTATATATATGTTTTGTAACTCTATTTAACAAATTGATTATTGAATAACTGAATGTGCGTAAACAACTAAAGAATATAACTGTTGTCCCACTCTCTTTCTGTCTTAAGCTTTTAGAACTGGATCTTGTAGGGTTTAAACTTGGGTGCCCTACAGCTTCTTTGCTATATAAAAATGTGATGATGATTTTATTCCACATTTTCTTTCATGCACATTACTACAAATTTAGCTAAGGACTAAATTGTAATGGCACAATATAAATACAAGCAAGATTTAATTAATAGGCAAGCAACAAATGTTAAGATCATGGAATTATGGGAAAGTTGACATCATGGAATTATGGGAAACCTGACATGGTAAAAATATTAGTTGACAAAAACTACAAAGATAGTTGAAAGTGCTTCTAAGTGACAGTTATAGATATATTTTTATAAACTTTTAAATATTGTATTTTTTAATATTTATTTATAAATTTATGTATATTATTTTGAAGAAATAAAGACATCAATTTGTAATATTATTAATATATATATATATATATATCACATAAAAATAGCCCAAGTTTATCTATCAAAGCAACATCTATAAATAGAAAGTGAATTTTACCTTTCACTCTGATCTAATATCTTAATATAGACAAGAAGACACTTGAGTTGTAATAAATTGAAATTTATAAATTTGTAGAAGTTTTAATAAAGCCATTAAATAGGAAAATATAATCTGTTTTGAAAGTGGATTAATAATCATTTTTAATTCTCAAATATTGTTGTTCCATTTTGATGTGTTCATACCATAAGCTAAAAAACCATATGCTATATAAATAAATAAATATTTATATAATAAACCTCATTTTACACAAAACTAAAAAGTTCCCAAATGTATATTACAGAATAGTAGCTAAACTTATCAACACCATAAATCTTTATTCTGTTGTCAAGGCAACCACCATATATAAGAGATGTTTTTTATCTTTCACTACATATTCAGATGTAAATAATTATTTCAACAATATTCCACACAGTATTAATAATATTCACATTTATCATAAAATTATTGTTTTAAAAAACTATTCATTATTACAATGATTCTATAGTAACTAGCACATCCCAAACATATGACCAAACAAAAATTAACAATTATTCACAGTTGATATCATGTGGAGAGTGACCAAACAAAAATTAACAATTATTCACAGTTGATATCATGTGGAGAGTGACATGTGAGAAAAAATATTTACATGATTCATCAGAATTTGTTGGTAAGATAATATATAATAGGGAAATAAGTAAAAATGCCAAATCTAAACAATGCATAAAATATTTGATCATTCATTTTAAGAAAGTATTACACATAATTTTCAATCACTAAAAACCTTAATCAACTAATAAGAAATCTTTAAAATTACAGTGTTAGACCATGAGGGGTCAATTTTTTACAGTCCATGTGCCAATTTTTTTACTTATGAGTTTACAGCCACCATATAACTTTTGTGTTACTATATAATTTTGGTATAAAATACAGTATGATATAAAATAATATTTAACATTTTTTTACCAAAAAAGTTATAGTATGTTATTATATTATGGAAAAAAATGTTAAGTTTAATTATTAGTTATTTTTTATATGACTTTTGGATCTGTTTGGTTTTAATAAGATTTTTAATATTTGGACTTAAATAGAGCATTGTTCAAATTTGAATAAACTTAGGCTGGATCTTCTTTTTGTTTTTTTATCAATTTCATTGATGAAAATGATTTTCGTAAAAAGTAAAGCCTGCATGATTTAAAGAATAATTACAAAATAAAAATTAAAAACCTATCAAGATTTGCTCTGGATTAGACAGGTATAAACTGTTTATTTACAGATTGAATGTGGAAGATTTTTTTTTTTTTTAGTTTAATTCAGTGAATTTGAATTTCTGTTAAAATTTTCTTTTTTTGATTATTAATAAAAACAGGTATTTTAAAACAGTTTTATAATATTTAGGTTTTTGAATCAAGGCACCAAAATTAATGCATTAATTCTCCAAGTTTGCTGCATATGCCATAGGATGTCATTCTTATTTTAGGCAATACCATGAAAATGGTCTCTCTTTTTTAATCCATTTCTTTTTCTTCTCCCTGTTCTTTTTTCTTTCTCTTTTTTCATTATATACAACTATTAGAAATTCCATATATATATATATATATGTGTGTGTGTGTGTGTAATGAAAAGTAATACTAATATAGAGAATTTCAACATGTAATTCAAAGTAGCAATTTTTGAATATTCTTACATGATAATTGCATGAACTCTACTAACATCTAGTCTAGTCCATTTTGTTGTTTTCACATCACATTCATTGTACTTTAATGCAGTAATTCTCAATCTTTGTTATATTGTGGAGCACATTTCACTTAATATTTTTCATGTGGAACACTAACATATAAAAATTCAAAATTACAAACTTGACTGTTTGAAAATAAAAAACATACAATATAAATTTAGGTCATTCGAACAATGACATATGTATGTGTTGAACCAGCTTATACAGAAATTGTCCATGCTGCACCCAGGCAATCACAGCACATAGGTACAACTGGTCATACAAGAAATGTATAGCCTCTACAATTTTTTTCCATGGAATACATGAAGCAGATTCATGGAAAATGCCTTAATGAATGTTAAATTACGTTTATGAACTTTATAATTAATATACATGTTCCAATTTTTATTTATTTCAATACTGTTAAAGGCACAGTTTATTGCATTTTTATAAGCCTATTCAAATGAATGCTTAATGAATATGGAAATGACTAACAACTGGAAAACAAATATTAATGACTTATATAGTCTCCACCACCATTTGACATTCATTAAAGGTTCATAAATATATCATGAAACAGCAAAAGTTCACCAAGAAAGAAGATAATTAAAAATACTTAAGTTGTTTAAGAAAGTAAAAAAATTTAAATGTAAAGACAATTTCTGTGGGGAATCTTCTAGCTTAGCATTAGACTTTGTTACACACACATTTAAATACATATATAGGCAGAGAGAGAAAAAAATGAGAGCCGCCCTGCACTAATGAATTATTGCAAGGATCATTTAATGATGTTTGTTTTCATTTCAAGTGAATATTAATTAAAATAAATTTAAAAATTAATCATTACTGCTCACCAATGTTTTATCATCCAATAAAAAAGAGGTCTAAGTACTTGGATTGTCCATTAATGGCTCCCACTATTATGCTTATTATTTTGTATGCTTTGAAGAATAAGTAACACTTTAATTGCAATTATGCAAATTACTGTAAAATGAATTCAAAACATATAGCTATTGCAACATGTTTGCTCATTTAATTTTTTTTATTCATTTGCATTAACTTTTCAAAATACTCATTAATATAAGGTTTTAAAAATAAAGAACTTTTTTTAAAAAAAAAAAGATAACATTTCAATTACAGAACTAACTAATCAATGAATATTTATACAATTTTTAAATCAAAACATAAATTCATGGACAATGTTTTTTTATATAATAAAGTAATAGTAACAAAATGTTATATATTATTGTTCTATATACTGAGGTTAAATAATCTTTACTGAAACAAACGTAAATGAATGCATCTATTTCAACAATAAATCAATGTACATAATGGTACTAATGTAATCTATGCCCAACTCCCAAGATAGATCCAGCACTTACACAGTGACAAGTTGCAAATTAAACAAATGTAAAAGTAATTAATACGTTTCGGGCATTCCATAAAAAAATCAAAAACTTTAAAATATATATATATTATTTTTAAAAACAAAAAAAATAATATAGTATATTTAAACAATAAACCTGAGCTAACTAATGTACGATGATTATATACAAATCAAACTCCATTATTGATTTATTTTATTATACAATGCTTGTGATGATCCTACTTATTTGTTTTATAATCATTAGGCATTGGTTCGAATGCTATAGATAGATAGATAGATAGATGGATGGATGGATGGATGGATGGATGGATGGATGGATGGATGGATAGATAGATAGATAGATAGATAGATAGATAGATAGATAGATAGATAGATAGATAGATAGATAGATAGATAGATAGATAGATAGATAGATAGATAGATAGATAGATAGATAGATAGATAGATAGATAGATAGATAGATAGATAGATAGATAGATAGATAGATAGATAGATAGATAGATAGATAGATAGATAGATAGATAGATAGATAGATAGATAGATAGATAGATAGATAGATAGATAGATAGATAGATAGATAGATAGATAGATAGATAGATAGATAGATAGATAGATAGATAGATAGATAGATAGATAGATAGATAGATAGATAGATAGATAGATAGATAGATAGATAGATAGATAGATAGATAGATAGATAGATAGATAGATAGATAGATAGATAGATAGATAGATAGATAGATAGATAGATAGATAGATAGATAGATAGATAGATAGATAGATAGATAGATAGATAGATAGATAGATAGATAGATAGATAGATAGATAGATAGATAGATAGATAGATAGAGTAGATAGATAGATAGATAGATAGATAGATAGATAGATAGATAGATAGATAGATAGATAGATAGATAGATAGATAGATAGATAGATAGATAGATAGATAGATAGATAGATAGATAGATAGATAGATAGATAGATAGATAGATAGATAGATAGATAGATAGATAGATAGATAGATAGATAGATAGATAGATAGATAGATAGATAGATAGATAGATAGATAGATAGATAGATAGAGATAGATAGATAGATAGATAGATAGATAGATAGATAGATAGATAGATAGATAGATAGATAGATAGATAGATAGATAGATAGATAGATAGATAGATAGATAGATAGATAGATAGATAGATAGATAGATAGATAGATAGATAGATAGATAGATAGATAGATAGATAGATAGATAGATAGATAGATAGATAGATAGATAGATAGATAGATAGATAGATAGATAGATAGATAGATAGATAGATAGATAGATAGATAGATAGATAGATAGATAGATAGATAGATAGATAGATAGATAGATAGATAGATAGATAGATAGATAGATAGATAGATAGATAGATAGATAGATAGATAGATAGAAGATAGACAGAAGACAGAAGAAGAAGACAGACAGACAACAGACAGACAGAAGAAGAAGAAGACAGAGAGAGAGAGAGAGAGAGAGAGAGAGAAGAAGAAGAAGAAGAAGAAGAAGAAGAAGAAGAAGACAGATAGACAGACAGATAGACAGAAGAAGACAGATAGATAGATAGATAGATAGATAGATAGATAGATAGATTCTTATGCAAAATATATAAAACTTACTTATTACTTTATCGTTTTTTTTTCTTGCTGTTTACATGAATAGTGGCCCATTTTGTGATAGAGCATAGGTTCTCCAAACAGTATTATATTTTTTTAAAAATTACTTTAAGTTGGAAGTTATTGAAGTGTGAATCACTTTACTTTTATTTTAAAATGCTATTTTTATTTTAAAAATATAAAAACTTAATTTATAAAAATACTCAAATAGCTTCGTTGCTCAGGAGTTCAATTAAAACGTTTGAGGGCTGTATTTGATATAGCAGAGAACCTTTAACTGAAGAGTCTCATTTTATCACTGCATCAAAGCACGAAAGTCATCTAACTTAATGAAACAAATTTACTTAAATTAACAAAGTAAAACTCTTTATTATATAAGTTAACCAAAAAAATAATCACTTTAATTTTTAAAAAAGTGCTAAGACTTTAATTAAAATTTTTTGTCACACTGAATTGTTTAATTTTGGTGGCTGATATCATTGAAGATTCAGGTAAATTTGAAAATTTTATCATTTGAGAGTCTTTATTAGATTACATAGTCTTGTTGCTAATCTATTTTTTATCAAGGGATAAGTATTAATTGAAGAATAAACATCTCATTTTAATGTGATCAGATAAGCACAGTGCTGTAAGGATAAAAATATTCTCATGAGACTGACTTTTATGTTTCATCTTTAAATTTATTGCTTGCTTTAATATTTCTATTTTTTAATGATGAGTATTGTATTTAATCATGATCAATTTGCCACCATCAAAGTAATATTTTTGTTTTTATAATAAAAATTATTATAACTACACAACATAATTATAAAACTAATTATACGTATATGTGTTGTAATCATTATCATCAGTAAGCATGGCTTGCAAATAAGTATCATCATTCCAACTATAAAAAAACATATTAATGCCTAAAATAACAATAATGCTACACCAATGGTGCATTTTGCAATGACTGTATAAATCAACTAGTCCATTATTCCATTTATTTGATATTTTGTGAAACTGCTTTTACTTTTTTTCCTTAGATACTTCAAAACTATATCAAATTATACTTCATCATTGTTTCTGTTTTCCACAATTTCTCCTCAATTACAACAATTAACATTGCACTTTTTAATATGACTTGAGATATATAATTATAATGTAAAACAATCAATCTCAATCTCCCCTGTAAAAATTATGTTCAACCTTACCATAACATACTCTTCTGGGAAATCTTGTGTTGTGCAATTGTTTCACTTGTCCAATCTAAAGAAGATATGATTTTAAAATATTGAACTCCACACTATCCCATTCAACAAGATGAAGAAAATATTGATTTGGGCTTATGATCTTACCATTGTGCTTTTAAATTTTTTATAAAATACCCTTAAAAGTTTTTAATAACTATATGCTATATCAATAAAGTGTTCTAGTTTTACTTCTATATAAAAAATTAGATAAAATTACAGTATATAGATAATTTAGTTGCAGTAGTTATTTTATTGAGATAAAATACTCTTTCTTTTAATATGTTAAAATCAGCAATAGTACATTGAAAGTTAAAGATGGAAAAAAAAATCTCCAAAACCTTTTTTTTTGGGGGGAGGGGGGGGATGGTTTTCAACTTGAAAATATAAGCCTACTTGAAAAACTACTAAGCTATTTAATTTGGCTTATATTTTCAAGCTGATCACGATCCCCTAAAAAAAAGGTTTTGGAGATTTTTTTTCATCTTTAACTATTTAGTTTGTGGTATAATAAAGTTTTTATATTATTAGCATCTCTAGCAGCAACCACTGAGACATCTTTACTATAGAAATGATGATAGCTATGACCCAGTGCTAATATACTAATAGCAACTAATCACACATATGAATAACTCCAAAAATTTTATTATTATCTTGTTATAATACCAGAATAAATAAATAGCAATATATATATCATTAAAAACCAGTCAACACTTAGACAATTCCAATATTAATAACAATCAAGAATTTCAAACTGTTGTGAAAGCAACCTTCTTTTAGCCATAAAAATGTTAAAAGGTGTTTGCCTTGAAATTCTTGATTGTTATTAATATTGGGATTGTCTAAGTGTTGACTGATTTTTAATGATTACTTACAAACCCATTTAGGCCTTGAGCATTATTAACTTTTATTTAGGTAATATATATAATTAGTCAGGATTTGAACCCAGACTTTCAAGCTTCTTTTTAGTCCTTTAATCTATTTTATAAAATTGATACATATGACCACATACATGCAAAAAAGATAAATGAACTCCAATATATGTATTTTATCTTGAACCAGCACTCTTCAGTTAGTCTGGATCATTATTCCTCATACAAAATAGCAAATCTTCAAACACTGATGGACAGGCTTCAATCTTCTCCATTTCTTCAACTCTTCAGTTTTCCACATCACTGAAAATCTGATGATTGCATGTTCAAAGCTCTTATTTGCCAAATTTTGTTGTGTATACCCATGTTGACCATAAGTCAATATGACCCCTCATATGTAGGATCTAAAGCCCATTTAATTATACAGAAGAGAGATGAGCAGAAATCTGGTTGAATATGTAATATTTAAATACATGTATAGCATAAATACTTTAAGATAGATGTAATAAATACTATATGTGTATCTAAATATTACATATTCAGCCAGCATTCTGCCCATCTCTCTTCTGTATAATTAAATGGTCTTTAGATCCCTCTTCTGTGTATTTAAATGGGTTTAAGATCCTACATATGAGGGGTCAGATTGACTTATGGTCAACATGATTAGGACACAACAAAATTTGGCAAATAAAGGCCTTGAACATGCCATCATTGAATTTTGTATAATGTGGATGGAGTTGGAGAGTGGAAAAGATTGAAGCCTGTCCATCAATGTTTAAAGATTTGCTATCTTAATATAAACTGAGCACGGATTATATATGTGTGATGGAGATTATAATATGAACCAACTGATGAGTGCTGGTTTAGCACAACATTCATATATTGGAGCTTATTTATCTTTTTGCATGTATTTGTTCATGTGTATCAATTGTATAAGATAGAGTGGATGACTAAAAGAAACCTTGTAAGTCTGGGATTAAGTCCCCTCTAATTACATCTATCTTAAAGTATATATGCTATGCATGTATTTAAATAATATATATATGAAAAAACAAATACAAGTTAATTATGTCCAAAAGATGGCGCTATATATATATATACGTAAGTACTTTCATTTGTTTAGATTATAATTTTTGTTAACTGAACTTATGCAGACAAGAAACAGATGTAATTTTTCAGAAAATATATATATAATATTAGCAGACCCTCTTTATTTTTTCTGTTTTTAGGTGTTTTTTTTTTCATATAATATTCTTTTGTGATCTGAATTGAAATTAAAAGTTACAAGATCTTGGAATTATCATTTCTTGTATTTTTTGTAAAGTTATATAATTTTAGAAACAAATAGTTTAATTTGAAAATAATTAAAATAATGTTTGATTAAATTTATACTAATCAAGATGTTTTTTAGAAAACATATTAATGTATGCTATTCTATAGTTGTACAAAAACACAATAAATGAATATTCCTTTAATGTTTAGTAAAAAAAAAACTTATAATTTTAAAGTTAATTTCAATTCACATCGCATAAAAATATTTCATAAAGAGAGACACAATAGAAAGAAAAAAAATTAAAGTGACAATTCTTGTAAATCAATTTAAAGACTTTATAATTATAGACAATATATCAATACAAAATATATCTGTTAAAAATCATATGACATCTATTTCACTTCCACCTAAGTTCGAGTGACAATGATAACAACCTCAATAATTAAACCTACTTCTATATAAAATTATATCGTTTTCTTACTTATTTATACTATTATTAAATTAATACATCTGTATATGTTGATATGAAGATTTTCATTGTTGACAGATATAAATGATATATTTTCAGGTTCATTTGTGTATAATTTTGATTATTAATATACCAATGTTTGGGCTTGTATGATCAAGCTGAAATATCGGTATATTACCAATCACAATTATATGTGGATGACCCATAAAGTATATCTAAAGTCAGATGATAATTACCAATCATTTTAAACAATAGTTTAACAGTCACTCATTGTGGTGTTCAATAGACGTTTCAATATAAAAATGATCATTTTCTACTATTTTTTAGACATCATTATATTGCTAAACAACAGCTAGAAGGCAATCTTAATTCACCTTAAATACTTCAATGCAAATTGACTTTGAATTATTACAAAAAATAAGCAACATATATAATTCAAAGAGAATTAATCTTTTCTCAAAAAAAGGTAATTCATTATAAATAATACCTTCAACATGTATATTAAAATTTTATTTAATACTTTGAAATAAGCATGCTAAATACATGAAAATAGTATGCTGAGCATGCTTTCATCTAGTTAGTAATCATAGTTATAGCAAGTTTATAGAAAAATTTTAAAAATTATGATTTACATAAATTTGATTACAAGATTTAAATAATTTATTTACAAGAACAGGTGACACAGATTTTTTCTTGTTAATTGCATGTATAGGGTTGGTGATGTGCCAAGCCTCTTTAACTTTGCATTAGGCAATTTTCTCTCAGAGCAGACAACACTGGTGAATGTAGGTTCAAAGCTGTGACTGTGTTTGGACTCATAGTCAAGGAAGATAGATTTAATGTCTGTATTAGTTTTGGCTTAGTTATATTAATATTTGTGTTATGTAATTCTTGTAGAGATATTTGCATGAGATTCTCCAAAGAAATCTAGTGTGGTGTCTAAAAAATTTATTTACATATAAATAATAGCTTTGTAATGCAATGATTTAGATGTGACTCTAGAATAAGTAACCTTTAAGCAAATTTTAATTGATTTAGAATTTATTTTGATATCAATCTCATAGTCAAACAAGCTAAATATTGGTCAATAAATGGCATTTTAGATTTTCTTAACTAGGGAGTAAAATGAAAAATGGAGAACCATTCAATTTTTATCATCCATCAATTAATAAGTTTAGTAACTATTTAATTATATCTTTCTCCTTTACTGACCTTTATGTTAACAGGTAGGTAAATAGGTAGGTAGGTAGGTAGGTAGGTAGTTAAGTACGTAGACAGGCAGGTAGGTAGGTAGGTAATTAGGTAGGCAGGCAGGTAGATAGGTAGATATGTAGATAGGCAGGTAGGTAGACAGGCAGGCAGGCAGGTAGGTAGGTAGGTTGTTATAGTACTAAATATATGTAATTAAAACAACTATTAGTATGAATAATTGATTTGCTCTCCAGCTACATGATTTGACAATATATATAATAAAAGAGTAATTATTTTTTATCACTTTCTATATTGCTATATAGAGTATTGGTGGTAACAATTTTAGCTAACAAAGTGAGTTGTAAGTGGAGGCATATAATGAAAGTTTGTTTAAATCAATTGATATCTTAGTTAACAAAGCAGAGGGTTTTGTTTTCATTTTTAAACTTTTCAAACAAAGATTCCAACAACAAGTATGTAAAGATAAATTATTTCAGTGTTGAACACTATTATATTGAAATAGTTGTTGCTATGAATAATTGATCTGCTCTTTAGCTGAATATGTTTAAGATAATCTTTTATGTATTTATATATCAATAAAGAATGATTACTCTTTATTATAGATAATATTGAATGTGTGAACTCAAGCATTGTGTGTATATAGCATAAATAAATTTCATTTCTAAATGGAAAATACCAACAGTTACCAGTTAAACACAATCCATCAGCTAGTGGAATTGAGAATGATGTAAATAGCTGTAATGTTTACTTTTAATGGGTGATTAAGTTTTGCTAATCCTAACGTTTATTAACATAAATCATATCAAGATGATATGGAGAAACTGAAAACAATTGTTCTTCTGTTGAGACAGGAGTAGCAATCATTTGAATCTTCATGATTATATTGGTAGCTTTATAACTTTTACTACATCCTTATCATAGAATGAAAAAGATGGTTTTTATTTATTTTTAATATTTGTGTAAAAAGAAACAATCATTGCACTATAGATATATATCTTCACGTTTTTTTATTTATTAGCGCATCCCTTATCTCAGCTCCATCATATCGCAACTATTCACTAGCACAAAAAGTCAGACCTAGCTCTTTTGCTGAGCATGCATTTCAGTCTTTAGCTGAACTAGAGATGTCAGGCAAGTGAATCTCCATGCCCATATTAATAGTTCTATAAATTTTACTATATCATTTTCATGCAAAATAAAGACTAGTTTCTATTCAACTTTTAACATCTTGAAGAAGAGTAAACATTGCAAGATTAAAACTTTGTAATTATTTGATGGAACTATTTTCATCATCTAGTATTAAGTGGTAAATGTCTTTAGAAAAAGTTTTATTTAAATTTTTCAAATACATTTAACTGATAATAATAGCATATATATTAGTATATAATGCAAGGTTTCAGATGGTGCTATTCTCTTCTCTTTTCCAGGTGTACTCTAACATTGGTATCAATCTAGAGATCATTAGATTTATGGATTTTGAATTTAACGTGACATTCTAATCAACTAGGATATTCTGTTGAGATCTATACCCTACCTCAAAATTTACAGTGAAATATACTTATTTTATAAAATAAATAAATAAATGTCTTTTGTTCTTTAAAATTAGTAAATATATTGTTTAATTTAAAGTTTCATATGGATTCTGTTCAACAGCCAATAATGTTAATTAGACAATCTTTTTTTTTTTTTTTTTTGAATCATAGAAGTTCATAGACGATTTTTTTATTTTCTTAAATTAGAAAAACCAAACAAAAATAATGTGTTATCTGTCTAAATACAAATCAGATTGTATTTTATATTTATCATTTATTTTAAAATTTGATAATAAATTTTGCATAGATAAATTTAAAACAAAAATTTGAATTAATAAATAAGAAATCATTTGGCAATGAATAAACACAGTATCGTATAATTAGAAAAATTCTACCGTTTTTAAAATTTGTATTTTTTAGAAAACTACATTTTATATAAAGGATTTGAACACAGACTTTCAAATCTCTTCAGCTATCCAATCTATCTCATATAATTGTTACGCATGATCACACACATGCGTAAAAGATAAAGGATCTCTAATATATGTATTTCCTGCTGAACCAGCACTCATCAGTTGGTCCAGATCATTATCTCCCACAGATCATTTATGTTTTGCGCATGTGTGTAATCATGCGTATCAGTTCTATGAGATAGATTGGATATCTGAAGGAAGCTTGAAAATCGGTGTTCAAATTCCTTATATAATTACATAACTCCAGATATCTAAATTATACTTGTATTCAATCAAACATTAAAACTACATTTTGCAAATTTGCTAATTAAATTTCAGTCATACATTTTCTAAAAGACTAATGTAGTTTTAAATATATATTCAAAAATTTGATATTTCCATTATTATAAAAATGTGATTAATTTTTACAAAATATGACTGTCCCTAACTATTCTGGGACAAGTGTTCCACCTATCTAGTACTACAGTGGTATTAAACCTATATCAAAAATCTCCATTGTGTACTAATACAATTGTGGTTCAGCAATGATTTTGCAGTGCTATGTCCATTAAAAATGCTGCATCCATGCCCATAGATATCTGGTACCAAGCTTTTTCGATGTCCTCATCTTTTTCCTTGTGCCAGTAATGGTAATGCTGCTGTCTCCAATTACCATAGCTTCTGGCTTCTGGGTATGGCACCAGAAACTTACTTAGCATAATGTCATCTTTGGGTTTTTGTGGTATTTAGCTGGAAACATAAAAGACCACCCTTATGATCCTCCACACCCTGTCAGCATTGCTGCTGTTAGTTCAGGACTGCTTATTTGCTTGGATGCTTATTCACAACTGACCTCCATATCTGGGGTCCATTCCCCTATACACTACCTGGGGACCTGCCTGGTAGCAGTTGCAGCTATATTTCTTACAGAGTATTGACAATGGAACTGGGGATATACCTTCGATCTCCTACTATATTATTAAAATACTTAATACTTAAAATCATGAGAGAGCTATGCTCAACCTCAACTCTTAGCATACCTTGAACAAAGATAGTCATTCACAAATATCACTGAATCTCAAGAGAACAGAGTTTGAACTCTCACTGAATACTATACTGATGTATAAACTGATAATGCTGTAATAATCTAATACGACTGGAATAATAATAATAATAATTATCTAAGTCTTAAATAATTATGAAATAAGAAATGTGCATCACTTTTCAACATTTAAAATTTAAACTTAAATAACTCATCATCTAGGACATAGAAAATCAAAATCTTAAAACTACCTGAGTAATAAAATAAAGCATAAATAATATTATTTACTTGTAAGCATATATAAAAATTTATATATCCATGAACCTCTCATGCAAACATTTCAAACTTTTACATAGACAAGTTATTCATATCATGGTAACATCAAAATTAAGTTATAATGATATATTTACCCTACTATCATCTAAATTTAATATCGGGTATATTCATCAATATATTTTAAATAATAAACGCCAAAATAAAATAGGCTTTCAATACTCATAATAAATCAATGAATAATAATAATAAAAATTATACTTAAAAGTCTTTAGAACAGTCCATCACTTATAATCTTTCCAGTCACTGTGACAATTTAGCATGATCATCATCATCCTTATAGTCATTTAAAGTTAATCTGCACATGTTATAGATGCACATGCATGATCTTATCTAACATGACAATACACAAATGGCCATAATTCTTTGATTCAATATTATTCCAAAATTGCACAATTGTTTAATAGCATTTTTAAATTTAGAAAGCTCATATTTTTGTGAAGCAGCAGCACTACTACTTAGGCTCCTCAGTAATGTACACATATTTTTTGTGAAGCATTCAATATTAAAAACAAAATCACTTAATCTAGAGTTGATTACCAAAATTACTCATAAGTTTAACAGCACTCCAAGGAACTTAGTCATTCCATGGTATTGTAAGATTAGCAATTTCACTTTAGATATATCCAGCTCAGCATTTATCACTACAATAATTTTATTAATTTCATTTACAACTCTCACTTATTTTTCCCAATTAAATAACAGTTACCTGGGTCTATATTAAAATTTCTCTCATACAAGAAACAGTTTTTCCTTCATGATAGAAAATGAAAATGTGGGAAGCTTGGCCCATACTCTGAAATAGTTTTAACAACAGTACTAAATTATAGCTAATGTTCACATTTAAGTCTTTTCCTTTGCTTTCTTAAATAAAGCCATTCAAATATTTTACCTAACATAACAGTTCTAACAAAATAAATATCAAAGAAAATTAATACCTGTGATATTTCATGTTGGGAAAATTGGAGAGTCCATTGACCAATCAGACTGAAATTTCCCATCCTTGGAATCCAATTCATGATTGATTTTGGGAATGAAACATGTATCTGATTTAGAGATTTACATCAGACATGCTTATAAAATGCAGTACAATTTTACTTTTACATCAAGTTTTAACAAACTATTAGGTCAGAAGCTGAAAACAAGCAGAAGACTGCAAAGAACCACCAGAACAAAATAGTAACCAACAGAATAACTGAACAACAGAACAGACCCTCTCTCAAATTATGTGTAACCTTTTATAATCTTTGGTTGTCACTCATCTTCAAATTCAACTCCTTGACCATTTATTCTTGGTATTAAATTTTGATTGGCTATTACACTCAATTTTGATATCAATTATTCACACTACTGAATGATCACATAGTTTACTTGAGAATTTTCTGGCTTTAAATTATGTAAAAAAAATCAGGTTATAGTTGTAGCAAACTGAAATAGATTTTTATAATTTAGAATAATGGGTTTAATTTCACTTACAATTTATGAGTCAATATTATGAGATATTTATTTGAAATTAATATAAAATTGTAGTGCTTTCAATTTGCTTTTGAATGACACCTTACACGAGACAAGAAAATTTATAATTGTCCCAATAAATAAAGTTTCCTTTATACTACCACACACACTAATAGCCTTTCTAGCTAACTAAAGAGATTACAGCTAGCAATAAACTTATTCAACATTAAATTTTACAGATTTAGTCATATAAATTTATTACTGAATAGGATATGACTATTAGTAAGCTAAAACTTATGATAAAAACTGGCACTGACCTCTTTTTATTATCTACATTATTTTACCAAATAAATATATTTGTCGATCTTAACACTTAGCCTCCCCTTTACTTTTCTGATACTACACTCAATCTCAATAGTTAAAATGTATTTAAATTTACTGAGTGTTAGACTCTAAACTACCTTTATACATCTAAACCCAACTGATACATTAATTTTTCTTTAAATACTCTACAGCTACAATTTCTTTATATGTTATATGTGTACCACAAACTTTCCAATCCCTCTGATTACTTTAAACTATTGTTATTTGTGAATTCTTTAATTTACTAAATCTCCTTCATGATAATTTTTTTCTTTATTGAAAACTGCATCTGCCATGAACTCAGCTCTTTTTGTCCAAATCCAAAGGTTATAAATCTCCTAACCTTATAAAAAAAATTTTTTGAACCTTAGAAATATTTTAACATCAAACAATAAACTGAGCATAAACTTTACATTATTCATATTGTAATGGTTATATCTGTACATTCGTGCAATAAATTCCAGAGTTTTGCCAAATTATTCCAAGGCTGATTGAGATGAGGTGGTAGAGACCTTGAATCCAATCTCACCCCAGTTTCTTCATAAATGCTCAGAGATTTACTACATTAGAGATGATATATATGAGGCTACACTTGTATCACTTTAATTTATGTGTGGGCAGTAACACAGTGGCTGAACATGAGACTAAAATTGACTAAGCAGAGATTATATTTAATTAAAAAAATATACTTATAGAATATAGCTATATGGGAGATATGGCCTAATGAACTGATATCATAACTTTTGACTGTGATTCTATAATAACCAATGAGCAAAAAATGAGACACAAAGCGTAATTATGTTTTATAAATTTTAATATGAGCCAAAATTCAATGAAAATAAATAAGAAAGAAAATATATAAAATGAAATATATAGCTATCTCACAAACAGATAATGGCGATGTTTTTAATTAATTAAATAAACCATGCTGTCAAATATTTAACTATAATAGATAATCATAACTACAATTTCACTGCGAGACTAATAGTAAATATCCCAAGAATGTTATTTATAAAACATCATTGATTCTTGGATTTAAACAATATCTTTACTATTATTCTATTTCTATCTGCAAAATAATATTTGTTTATATTAATTAATTTTTACCACTACTTTATTTCCAAAAAATTTACAATATATGTCTTTTTTTCATTTTATCTTTGACAATAAGTTCAATATTTTTCTAGATCTTTTATATACTTATTTTTGCAATTGCTTTTAATTCTAATTCTTAAAATATGGCATATAATTGAAATAAATGTACCTAATTCTAAAAATCTAAAAATTTGAAGTACTTTACCATTTAGTTTTTCCAATCAGTTGAACTGTATTTCTAAATCAAACTTTACAATAAAAATTTAGTGCTATTTTATTTTTGTTTTTATGTACTTTTAAATTATCTCCTGTTTACAATTTACGTTTTTAATTAACTTCATTATACTATGATATATAATAATTATCTTTATATGTAATTATGATATTGCAGAAAAAAGTGCTTATAAAAAATTTAGCCATAGTTTATCAAATATATGCTATGATGAAGTAAATGAAAAAACAAACATTAAAATATTTTATTATATGCAAATTTATATGCAAATAATTGTTTTAAAAATATATATAATTATTATTTTTTGTTAATGAAGATTTTACTTAAAATAAATATAAAAAAATATTTTATTATATTTGTAATTATTTACTAAACAAAACTATTCTAAAAATAAAAAAATTACTGACTCCATAAAAAATAGTGAGGCTACCAAATTATAATAATAATATATAAATTTATTTCAAAAACAAAATCTATAAGTTAAATTTTTCAAAATAATAAAAACTTACAATAAGTAGTGTAAACTTTCGATTTTCAACAACATAACAAAGAATTCAATACCTATGTTTAATATTAAAATAAAAACAAAAAATAAATTTAATATTTACCTTTAAAAAAATAGTATTTAAATATAAAAACATTTAAAAAATAAATAAATAATTTTTTTAAACAAATAAATTATTTATTTATGCAAAGAAAGAGGAATTATGCTTAATGCATATATTTCAAATTAAAAAAAATGAAATACATATTAGTAAACACTGTGGATGGTAAAAGAAAAAGAGAGAAGAACCAAACATTGATTATGGATAGTAAGGAGAGAAGTAGTTAGGTGTATTTAAAACATTAAGTATAAAATATATAGGTTTGATAAAAGTAAACTGAATGTATATGTAAATCTTAGCTTTTAAAGATAACTAATTATGATGAGTATTATTTAAATAGATGCTTTTTTAATTTAAAAAATAAAGGGAACTAATTAATTATTAAAATTTAGTTACTGTTAATACATAAAAAAGTGAATATGTGTAGGTTTTTGTTTTTGATACTTTTTTTAGAAAAATATTTGAAACTGAAAAAACTTATTTTTATATAAAATCATATTCATTATGGATGTATAAAAATTGACTTGAACGTTTTTTAAATGTTTGTTTTTTATCAGTGCTTTTTCATATCAACTCAACCATATATCAATCATGCACTAGCATTGAACTCAGGCCACCTTCTTTCAATTTATATGCATTCTACAAGCAACTTCAGCCTTCAAATGAGGTAGAGCTATTGAACACAAACTTTAATGCCATGTTGCCAGCACAATACCTTTCAGCAGATCATTGCCACGTATGATAAGGCCAAGTTTCTATTTTATTATTTTATAAATGGATACCCACTCATTGCAATGTAGATACTTATTTTATCTTATTTTTAATTTTTATTAGTACCTCTTTCATCTCAACTCAAACATATAACAACTCTCCACTTGAGCAGATTCTTATAACACCCTCTCTTACTGTGCATACATTTTACAAATAATCTTCACTCTTCAATGGCTTTAATTTTTTAAATACTTGTTTTTGTTAAATTGCTGTACTATATATCCTGTGTGATGTGTGGTTATGGAGTGATGAAGTCAAATGATAATTCCCGGATCAAATAGCACTTTAATTCCTGAAGACTCCCAGAAACAACCATTTGATTATTTATATATTATATTTTATTACCCAAAAAAAAATTTATAAAACAGTCAGGTAATCTTGTGAATTGCTAAATGAAAAAAAATATATTTATTATATTAAATAAATAGTTTATTGGTCATTATTATAAAATAATTTATTTATTGCCCTGTGGGCTTTGATAGCTCAAACTCTATGGATTAAAACTCATATCTGTCACTTGTGCTTTTGGTTCTCTGCTGTGTGACAAAGATTGCAGAATGGATCAATATTGGTGTATAGACATCGAAAGTGAAGGAAATATGAAGTTGGTAATGCATGTAGATTAATTCTCAAGATGAAATCGAAATATTTAGGCTCTAATGACTTCTTCTTCTTCTTCTTCTTCTTCTTCTTCTTCTTCTTCTTCTTCTTCTTCTTCTTCTTCTTCTTCTTCTTCTTCTTCTTCTTCTTCTTCTTCTTCTTCTTCTTCTTCTTCTTCTTCTTCTTCTTCTTCTTCTTCTTCTTCTTCTTCTTCTTCTTCTTCTTCTTCTTCTTCTTCTTCTTCTTCTTCTTCTTCTTCTTCTTCTTCTTCTTCTTCTTCTTCTTCTTCTTCTTCTTCTTCTTCTTCTTCTTCTTCTTCTTCTTCTTCTTCTTCTTCTTCTTCTTCTTCTTCTTCTTCTTCTTCTTCTTCTTCTTCTTCTTCTTCTTCTTCTTCTTCTTCTTCTTCTTCTTCTTCTTCTTCTTCTTCTTCTTCTTCTTCTTCTTCTTCTTCTTCTTCTTCTTCTTCTTCTTCTTCTTCTTCTTCTTCTTCTTCTTCTTCTTCTTCTTCTTCTTCTTCTTCTTCTTCTTCTTCTTCTTCTTCTTCTTCTTCTTCTTCTTCTTCTTCTTCTTCTTCTTCTTCTTCTTCTTCTTCTTCTTCTCTTCTTCTTCTTCTTCTTCTTCTTCTTCTTCTTCTTCTTCTTCTTCTTCTTCTTCTTCTTCTTCTTCTTCTTCTTCTTATTATTATTATTATTATTATTATTATTATTATTATTATTATTATTATTATTATTATTATTATTATTATTATTAAAGTAAAATTTATTTTTAGACTAAAATTAAAATACTATATTATATCAAAAGGGATGTTCTTGATAGAATATATTACAAGGCTCATATTTTTAAAAGTTGTAATTAAAAAGAGTAGAATTGCTAATCAAATTAAGGTTAGTGAAGTGGGTAAAAAGAGGAGGTTATAGTTGCACTGTAAAGCTTTTGATTATAGTAAAATTATTATTCTGTTTTATAATTAATATTTGTATAGTGAAGATATTAAATATCTAATTGCAATTAAATTATTTAGTTGGAAATAAGATAGAAATTAGTAAATTGTTAATATTATGATATTATTATTATTAGAGTTATATTAATTTTTAAAAAGAGAATTTAATTTATGTTTATAATGTTAGATGTGATTATTATTGAGATGATTAGATCTTAGTAAAATTCCTCTTATTACCCAATTATCTTACTGTTAGTAATTGTTATTATATTATAAGAAAATAATTATTATCCTTGAAATACCGATAAGGTAGCAGTAATTATTATAAGGGGTATTTTAGTATGTATTTAATTTCACTATTTTTATATAGTTTATTAAATAAGTGAAGGTTTAAATAATCATTATTTTTAATAAAAGATGATGTTAGTCCTTGTCTATTGTGGGGGTTTTCCTAATGATTATACTAGGATAGCAGGTGGAAAATTTCTACAATAGCAATGTCATTGGGGAGCATATTCTATATGCCTCTCAATGTTAAAACCACCATATTGTGACCGTCTCTTAAGTCTATCTCATGTTTTTTTATGTATTATACGGGTCTAGTTAATTATTGAGTCTCATAAAGTGGCATTTATATATATTATATGCTTTGATGTTTGAGCTGAGCTAAGGATAGAATTGAAGCGGAATGAAAAGAAGGTTACAATATATATATATATATATATATATATATATATATTAATTAATCAAACAAGTCAAATTTCATAACTTGCTTTTAAGCTTGCATTTAATGATCACTAGATGAAGCTTTCCAATAGCTCTAATCAAGCTTTATTTTATAAGTGTCAAAAGAGAAGGAATTCAAAATCTCTATGGAAAGACCCTGTATATATATATAAAGGAAAAAAGAACACAAAAAAAATTTTTACTCTCAAGTTATGTTTATTATAGACTTACTTTTTTTTTCTTTTGTAAATCTTATTTCAAAAAAAAAAACTGACATTGGAAAAAATTAATAATAACTCGGGTTAATTAGTTAAGATTTAATATTAAAGAGAACATCATGTGTAATTATTTAATTTTGAAAAACGTTAAAAAAATTATTATTATATAAAGTTTCATTGTTAAATTGGGTTGTTTTTTTTTTTTTGTTTAAAACTAAAAACTATATTAATTTTTTTTTTCAATTTAATATTGACTAACTACTTAGTAAAAACTTTTTTTTTTGTAAAATCAGTCCTATACAAAAAGTTAATTAATAATGTTAAACTATTATTTTGAGTCAACTAAAAATAATAAAATTTAACGCTTGTCAAAAAACCAAAAGCTTCATTATTGAAAAATTTCATAAATAATTTGAGTAAGTTTGGATATTGAATTAAAAAATGATTACTAAAAATAATATCTGAAGAGAAGTATATTATCTGAATTTACAGCACTTTGACCAGCTAATCGGGTTATAGCAATCCCTATAAAAACGTTGGATGATACATTAAGTATATGTTGTAAGTACTATATGTATATGCTGCATATATAGGAATTTAGAATATGTAATGAAACGTCTAAATTTAACACATTTATTTAAACATATGGATAAAGACAAACGATTCCCAAGATAGGTTTATGGTAGAACTTGCCTTTATCAATTGGTTCAAATTCTTGATGACACATGTTTTTATCATCATAGTATAGTCTGTATTCATATCAAATATCTATAATTTAATTTTCAAGTCATGATTCAATTTAAATAGACCTAGTTTGATGCAACCAGGATAAGTAATAATACTTTATTAATCATTTTTATTAAGTTATAAATTACTATTTACTTTTCTGACAAGATATAATTTTAAATCCAGTTAATAAAGCACTCATTTTTTCATTACCATATGTGATATTTACATTATGTGATGAAACTTCCAAATTCAAGGCATTACTTAAAAAACATGGATAAAGACATATGTCAAAAGCAAATGATCCCAAGATGCATTTTTGACAGAACCTGCTTTTAACAATTGTTCCAGATTTTGACCACGAATGTTTTTCTCATCACAGTTTAGTACTTATCTCTGGTAAACAAATATAGTTCAATTTACAAGTATTATTTCATTTAGGTTTATTGATTATAAAAATTAATATTGTAAAAATGTTGGTTAGGCTTCATCTTAAAGCAAACCCTATAAAATTATTTTTGTATAAGAATATGAAGTACATAATACCTTGGTCATCATCATAATTACTTGTCATGTTTTTTTTTATTTATTGTTTTTAAGATTCTGTAGTAGTCTGCATAGGAAGCAAAAAAAATCACATTTGTAATCAAAGGAAGTAATGCAATAATTGTAGCTTTTCCCATGACAAGAACTGTAATGTCACTTGGATATTTATGCATGCAGTTAAAAGTGCTCGTACATAATAACCATAGCCTTTTATCAGTAAAAAGTTTAGAGGTTTATTTTATACAAATTTATTAAATTGATAACATTAAAATTATTAAATATTATTATTTATCGTAAAAATTTGTAAATATTGGTTTATATATTATATAATCTTATTAATTTGACACTATAAATTGTAATAAATTTAATTATTAATGATATTATTTATAATACATTTCTACAAAATTTTAGAAGATAACACTGTGTAAGAATGTAATTTGTCACTCCTTCCTTCTAAAAAAAATTTTAATGGTATGTTAAGGTCCATAATTTTAATCATGCCTTTGACATGACTGATCATAAATTTTAAATAATAGCATTAATTAGTGAAGACTTATAAATTATTTAATAAAAAAACAGTAATAAATTATATTTTTAAGATGCAATTAAAATAAACAAAGAAAGAAAATGCATTACTACTGTATCAACTTGCATATAAGCAATTAGATTTAGGTGTTTATGCAAATCCCATTTTGATTATGATTATCAGATACTTTTTCTTACTTTCATTTATAATTCTGCACTTGATAGTTTATTTCCTCAGATATATTTGAATGTTAAAATTATTTTAAATGTTCAATAAAAAGGCAGTTCTTAATATATGTTTACCAGAGTTTATTAAGCTCTTGGAAGAAGTGTCATATGCTTGTCATTTCTTAAGTATTGTAAAAGTACTACAACTTACTGAAGCATAACTGGTTCAAATCCCTAAGTTATCATAAAATGCAACATGTAGAGAAAAAAAAATCTCCTATATTATTGAGTCCACTATGTAAAATAAAGTAATGGCAAATTTGAAAAATACAATTAATTTCTTTCTCACATGCTATTGATGGCTCAACTTGTCATAATAGAAGAGTCTCTTTTGTCAGCCAAAATGTCATTTGGGTTTTAGTACTTGTGAGATTTTGCCATATTGTTTTTATGGCAATTACATCATATGATTAGATATTTATTTCAATTATTTCTTTATATATAAATGGTAATTTAATAAACAAAATCTATATTACTACATTTATCTAAAGCTTTATAATTATTTCACTTTAAAATTGTAACTATATTTTGAATTATTTCCATTATCTACTTTGTTAAATGAATTGAGGGGAATTCAAACTTTATTTAAACTTTTCAAAATACATTTAACTATTGACAATAAAATACAAGTCAGTATAGAACAAATTATTCTGAATAAGATCTCTTCTTTGGATGTGTGAATACTGAATTTAAGGTAATGCTCCAACTATCTAAGTTATTTGTCAAAGGGACTAATTATTAGAATTTTTTTATACTTGTCTATGAAAATTTTCCTAATTTTATTTTATTAAAAGCAAGATTAATAAATGGCTTTCAAACACTATAAATTACTACACTACATTCACTGATACGGTTATATGTCATGTAAGCAACTTTTTTAAAATTTCTTCTTTGTACTTTTTGTCTGCCCAATATTTTTGTGCTTTTTAACCAAACACATAACATGTGTAGTCTGTTAATTTTCTGCTACTTTTGATACATGTTTTCTTTCATTAATCATTATTTTTCAATTCTTTTAATCATTTGTGATATATTTTCTTCCACAGTCACATGGCATTTCATAGATGTAGCTATTGTTATCAATATGTCAAGTTTAGGTTTTATAGATGTTAAGATGTCTTACTACAGTATACTATGGCTTTGAAAAGCTGTTCTAATATTTTATTATATACATATTTTCTGATTTTTCCCATATATATGGATATACAGTAGTGTTTATTATTGGGTTTTTTTCTTTTGATGTTGCTTTTTATTGTGTCTATTTACCATCTTTTGGTGATATTTAAAAGATAACCATTCTTCATAAGAATTTTTTCTATGATGGATTTTTCTTCTTCCACATTACTGGATCTCAATAAACATTTTTATCTCTGTCATAGTGATAATATAATTCTACTTTTGTATCTATGATATATATATATTGTGACCTTCCAGGTTGGCACCAGGAAGAAATGTGGGAATTTTCACATTTGTGCTAACAATGGCTAAAGATAGTTATCTGAGAAAAATGAATTGAGATGTAATTTGCTAGTTAAAATTAGGATTTAAAAAATTAAAACTTTAATTGGGTATACTGATTGGTAGAGTTTTGGATTATATATGTTTGGTAGTAGAAGAGGACGTTGAACAATATTAGAGATTTTTATACGTAATAGAAAAATTTACGTCATAATAAGTAGATACATAGATATATTATTAATTAGAATTTTCTTTCCTATATTTTATTTATTATTTACTAATTATGTATTGTTCATAATCTTATACTTAAAAATGATAAAGATTATTTATATATTGGTGAATAACATTTATAAATTAATATTTGATATTTAATTTTTTTTTTATTATGTTTATTCCATTCAAATATTGTATTGTTAAAATTTTATAAGCAAAAATTCTGGTACATTTCCGAAGTTGATTGTAATAAAAAAAACACAGAGGGTGTGAGTGAAGAAAGACACAGAGTTTTTAAAACTTGAAGGAAAGTAAAAAATTCCAAGGAAGAAGATGTAAAAAAAAAAAACTTAAAAGAATCAATAACTCTTGAAGATTATTAGAACAAATATAAAAAAACATCACAAGGATTCTAATAATATACCTGTGGAGAATTTTTATTATTATACTACTGGAATGATATAAAAATGAGGAGATAAATCCCCCCCAGAGGGATACCAGCCTCCAAATTTCTGCCAAACAATGGTCCATATTTACTACCTTTAAAATGCCTGGATGATATGTAAGCTAAGTAATTATGATTTATTTTAAAGTATTACCAAAGCTAAATAATATTAAAATAGCAAAATTATTTAAAATAAAGCTAGCTAAAATTTTCTTATTAGACGCTATAATTAAATGCTTGATTTTCAATTTTAAGAATTTTCTATCAGTATTCTACAAAATAAAATTTAAAATGAAATAGTTTATCTATTCAATCTTATATCAAGAGGATAATTTTATACTGTATAACTTTATTATTTGCATATATATAATAAAATAATTCCAATGCATGCAAATGCCATTTATCATGCCTATAACGGAATTCTAGGATATAAAAAAAAACTATTGTCATTCTTAACAAATATGCTTTAACAATTGGATAGACTTTTTTTTTATGTTATAATTTACTGTTGTCTTTAAAATTGATATGTATGTTTCTTTCAACTTTCAATTTTGTTTAAAAAAAACTTGACAAGTAATGATGAGATATTGATAAGTATTTTCGTTATTACTTATAAAAAATGTATAATCAATTTTTTTTTCTTTAAAAAAAAAAAAAAACAATGTAACTTCATCTCATTATAATATGATAATTTATTATTTTGTATGATCTAGAAATTATATTATAGGTGATTATAGATATTCGGATGTGTGCATGATGCTATAAATTATTATTTTAAAAAATTGTATTTATTATGCTTCAATTTTGTTAATGAAGTTTATTAAAAAAAAAAATAAAGAATTAAAACCTTGTCTGTTATAAGTTCATTATATAGGAAGTATATTGAATGTAAGTTGGAGGTAGAAATGGTCAAGGGACGATTAGATTATTTAGATTGAGTTTGCAGATATTATTTAACCCTCACATATATAAGTATAAGTATAAGTGTTTGTTTATTGTTTTTCCCTGCCTTTCTTTATTCTTGTATAGTTAGTGTTAGATGATATACACTGATTATAACAGATAAGTGTTGTATAAATTTTTATAATATGTATAAAAGATGATTGATTTATGGCATCATCCAAGTTTTATAAATAAGCTAATAAAAAGTATGTTTTAAATATACATTATATTTATGATATTATAAAAGCACACATATTCGAAAATATATGATTCGTATATTAAATATTAGTCAGTTTTGGTTTTACTGTAGAAGAAATATAATTGGTTAGAAAGGTGCATAAAATAATTTTTTTTTTATTATTATTATTTATTTTGTCTTTTTTTTTTTTAATAAATGTTTTAATGAATTAAAAGCCCAAATGAATTGCTTGATTATATACAGTTGATTCTCCATTTCCACACACACACACATATATGGTTAACATAGCATAGCCCTAAAATATATAGATTTGCCAGTAGAAGTCAATTTATTTAATCTGTCTGGAGATGATAAATCACCATATTACAGTGCTAATAATACATTCTACTTTGCTTAGAATAGGTGGTGATGTGGATAAAAAGATACCCGATCCTCATCATTATCTATCTTATATTAAATATGATAATTGGTAATTTTGCAATAGTTTTATAATTAAATCAATATGTGGCATATGATTAAATTAGTGTTACAGAATTGTTATTAATAAATGTTTTATTACTCTTATTTGCATCCTATATAAAGACCATATCCTATAACCTCAACTGAGCTAAGCCATAGAATAATTACAATATAAGAATGTTTTAAATAAGTTTAAAAGCAATTTATAATTATAAATTTTATTCTATCTTGTATAGAATTGGCACCTGGGCATTTATAAATCTAATAAAGTAAACAAGTGAAGAGAGCAGAGGTTACAATATATATATATATATATATATATATATATATATATATATATATATATATCATCATTATCAACCATTATCAATCCACTGCAGGATGAAGGTCTCTCCAAGTTTAATCCATCTTCTCCGATCTTTAGCTTCTCTTCTCCACATCACCCCTGCACACTTTCTTATTTCATCCATCCATCTCATTGTGGTCTCTTTCTGGGTCTTTTACAATCTCTTGGAATCCAGTTTAAAATTTCAATTGTCCATCTATTATCATCTCTTCTAGCAATATGTCCAGCCCAACTCCACTTCAATCATTTAATTTTTTCAATGATGTCAGTAACACCTGTTTGTTCTCTTACCCATACATTGCGTTTTCGATCTCTTCTTGTTACTCCCAACATACACCTCTCCATACTTCTTTGAGTGGTCTGAAGTCTCTGTATTGCTCTTCTATTGAGTGTCCAAGTCTCAGATCCATAAGTAAGAACTGGTAAAACACATTTGTTAAAAACCTTCCTTTTCAAACACATAGGCATATTTCCTTTTAGTATCAAGTTATTTCTACCAAAAGCACTCCAACCAAGTTTAATTCTATGATTAATTTCCTCCATTATGTTTCCATCTGTATTAATAATCTGACCAAGGTATTTGTAACTGTTAACTTCTTCTAATTCATCATAATCAATCTTTATTTTCATATTTTGAGCAAACCGATTAAACATTACTTTAGCCTTTTTAACATTTATCTTTAGTCCTACTTTCCTACTTTCATCTGATAACTCCTGCAACATTTCCTGCAGCTCTGAAGCATTATTTGCAAAAACAACTACATCATCTGCGAAATCTAAATGACCTAAATAATCTCCATTTACTTTCACTCCTTTAGTTTCCCATTTTAATCCACAAAATACTTCTTGCAGCACTGCTGTAAAAAGTTTTGGAGATATGGAGTCACCTTGTCTTACACCTTTCTCAATGTTGACTTTCCCAGTATCATTATGTAATCTAATTGCTGCTGTTGCATTTTTATAAATATTCTTTAAAATATGACAATATCCTGGATCTATACCTTGATGATCCAATGCTTTAATCACTGAAGAAATGTTTATAGAATCAAATGCCTTTTCATAATCTACAAATCCAAAACATAATGACAACTCATATTCATTTGTCCTTTCTATAACTTCTCTCAATACTTGAATATGATCTACTGTACTAAAACCACTTTTAAATCCAGCTTGTTCTCTTGGTTGGTGGAAATCCAATGTTCTCTGTAGATGAGTTGTAATTATTTTGGTAAAAATTTTATATAAAACTGATAAAAGGCTGATAGGTCTGTAATTTCTAATATCTTCTTTATCACCTTTTTTAAGTATTAATATTATTACTGCATTCTTCCAATCATCCGGTACATCTTTATCATTTAGACATTTGGTATATAACTTTGCTAAAATTTTTTCTATATATATATAATGTAAAATACAGTACCCATTATAAAATATTATATATATATATATATAATATATATATATGTATGCATATATATACAATATATATATATATATATATATATATATATTGTAACCATATATTTTAGTAGAAAATATATTAATTGATGTAACTTATATAAAAATTTCTCTTTCTTCTCTTGGTGATTTGGTTGGCTTGATTCGCACTTGAACAGATTACTTTCTGATATTATTTTAATAATTTTCAATTTGCTTCATTCCATATGCTAACTCATATCAGAATGTTTAACTTTTAAAAATTTTTACAACATATTAAAATTTGGTAAAATATTATTAAAAATAATATTTTGTTTTTATTTATTTAAAGTAATCTTAAATTATTATTTCTATTGAATTAAAATAAAACCATTTGTTCAATTAAAATAAATTATTAAATAAATACAGCAATTACGTATGCGTCTCAATGTAATAAAAGAAAAGAGCGCGAATTTCTAGGAGAATATCGTCTGTTAGTTTGTCTTTTGGTGGGAAGAAGAACAGAAACGGTAAAGGCAAATGGTGTAAAATTTGCTGAGCTGATTTTGAAACCGTTAATAAGTAAATAGACTACCACAAAATTTGCTATAAACATAAAATAACTTAGTGGTATCTAATTAAGATGGATCACTAAAACTTAAAGATCTTTTCAAGTCGTTCGGCCAACTGAATCAAATCACCGTAGCGTTTTCCAATATCGCATTTTTGAAATGTCGGAGCTTCCCAGTTTGAAAGAATTAAATACAAGAATTTGGTATGTTTTGAAATATTTATTATTCTACAATTTGGAAAATTTGAATCAGTGTTTTAATTACAGAAGTTTTATTAAAATGAAAATTTGTTTTTTTTAAAGAAAAAAGTTTAAGTTAAAATAAAGTAAAGCGTTAAATTTGTCAAAATCTTTTAATATTTCCGTTTTTTTTAATTCTGATAAAATATAATATTGATTGATATTTAACTTTACAATGCCATTAATATTTGCTAATTAATTTGTTTAACACTTGGATCATAAACATTTTTCAAATAATTAATCAAAGTTTTTTATAATTGTATCATCTATTTAAAATGAATAAATAAATTGCTGTAATTGGTTATTCCTGGATTAACGCAATGGATAAATAAATACTTGCATGGATAGGATAAACTTGGAACACTTTTGATAGAGAGATGTAGGGATTAATAACTTTATGAAAAACATTTTCATTTAAATTCTGTGTATCCTGTTTTAAAATTGTTTCATGTTTGGAGAGCCACGCAAATCGTTAATCTAATATTGCTTTAATAACTAATCAAATGGATATAATTGCATGTATGGAATTTAACTACAGTTATAGCTATTACCTCATATACTTATTATTCTACACATTGTACATGGATTCCACGGATCACATTAGGAGTTACAAAATGCTATACAATCCAATTTGTGATACACATCTGCTAAAATTCATGTATTTGAACTATAAAATGCTTTACATTTAGTTTTATCACACACACACACCGTTAAATGTTATATGTTAATGAATAATACATTTATTTAATTTTATCGTTATATGAACTCGCATATGAAGTTCATAAGTTATATTTGTTAGATTTAAATTAATAAAGGTTGAATAAAATATTTATTCAAAAGAATAGCGCTTTAGGAGAAAGCTTAAACAGTACTTAATGAATTCATGAGATATACCAATCTTTATGAGATATTTTGTGAGTCTTTCCAGATTTATATTCCCATGCCAATATTATTTACATTATATTATACATGTTTATTTTAAGCAAGATAAGTAGTACATTAGTTGTCCTGATTATTGTAATATTTTACTAAGCAAGAACCCACATTTGCTAAAGTGTCAGCGTATTCTGAATAATCAGAAGAATTGAGGGGGATGATTTGCACTTTAATGTGAAGTAAATTATAATGTTGTTTTAGTATGTTAAAGGCTTTAATCTGTGCTGGTGGTTAATCCGCAGATTATTTTAATTGCCATTTTGTATTTTACACACATTCCTGCGCTGGTGGTTAATCCGCGGAATTGTGTGATTATACGTATGACTTTATGATAGTGTTTAAATACGCAAAACGTTAGTATTATTTAATTCCTACGTGTAGATGAATACATCCACAGGAATATGTTTGCTTCACAGATATAAGTTGGGCAAAGTATTTTAGTTAATCTGCCAAATCATCTTCTTCATTTGTAAGCATAATTTATCGGTTAGATGGCAACAGGACATTCTATTCAAGTACTTCATGATAATTAACTGTTGGTTAATTATTATCTACCGGAGTGTAAGTTTACATTTTCATTTTAATTAATGATTACATTATAGCTAAAACATACAAACATCATATTATTTATTATATTATTATAGGTATACAGTAGGGATTTATTGAATCTGGAAATGACGTTCAATATTTCATAAGTTAATGCTGAATTTAATAATTGTCTCAATGTTCATTACATTAGATTGAATAATGTATGATTAGGTTTTAAAACTATACCTATAAATGTATTGAAGAAAGTCAATGGAACTATCATTTATTATTTTATTTGTTTATTTATGTTTTATTTAAAATATTGAAATTAACTATTTATTGTTCATAAAGTTTGTAAATAAAAGTTGATTTATAATTAAACTTACTGTGCCGTTGCTATGTGTCATTCATAACATCAGAAATCATAAACTTTGTATAGAGCATACATTATAGAGCATACACTGAATTACATATTATTGTCTACATGATATAAGACTTTATTAATATTTTGAGAAAACATTAAGATGCTTTTCGTCTTTGGTAGTATATGATTGGTAAGGTACAATAAAATCCCATTTACCTTTTCCATCATTGTGGCTTTGCGTAGTTGATTCTAGTATAAAATACAAATTAATTATTAAACTTGTAAACAGATTTATTAAATAATGATATGATTAAATATATTTACTTAACGTTTTTTAAATTGTCAGTTGTCAATACAATAAGAGTCTCAATGATATATTAAATTATAAAAGAACCCAATTATTCATGTTTATTAATTGCAAAGCTTTACCTGGACTATTATCTGTCTTAGAAATCATATAGATGATTTAAAATTTCATAATTTTATGTGGTTCCACAAATTACGCTATCTTGTACATGGTCGGCCATAGGGTCGCATACCATAAAAATCGCAAATTGAGGTTTAAAAGTGATAAAATTGCACTTATAATTTGTTTAATATGTTTTATAATAATACTATGATAGGTCTTCGCGGTATACCCTGGCTGCGATCAAATAAATTATAAAAAGTTAGGTTAATTCATTAATTTTGTCTGTAGTAAGTTGCCCCAGATGTTGATTGTGGTCTTTTGTGCATAAAATAAATAGTATGATATGCTTTTGGATACAGCTCTCAATAGCTGATAATGTGCAATAAGAGTTGATCAGTGACCAAGGTTGTAATTCCTAGTGCACTTACGTTACGTAGTTGAGATTACACAATTTACGGTTACAATTTATAGTGCCGCAACAAGTACGGCATGATGATGGGTAGTTGGAGGGGTGATGGAAGGTTGGTTACCACCTTTGTGAGCCATCAGGGTGGACGGCTCCGGGGATTTTGGTTACAGCTTTTGGCGCGCAACGTGGCTGGCTCGAGATGTTTTGGTTACAGCTTTTGGTGTGCAACGTGGCTGGCTCGAGATATTTGGTTACAATATATATATATAACAAATAAATAAATAAATTTTAATGGTAAATACAATATTATAGTTTAAATTCCTTTTGTAGTGCTTTCGATTATGTGGTAATCCTTGTAATCGAAAGCGCTAAAAAGGAATTTAAACTATAATATTGTATTTACCATTAAAATTTATTTATTTATTTGTTATATATATATATATATATATGTAATATACAAATCAATATATATATCAAAATACAGTAAAATTTACATAAATTATATTATTTTTAGAAGTAATTTTGACTAAACATTTTGTAGTCTTTATCAACTATATAACATTGATGATTATTCAATGTTATATAGTTGATAAAAACTACAAAATGTATAGTTGAAAGTACTTCTAATAATAATATAATTTATGTAAATTTTACTGTATTTTGATATATATATATATTGATTTGTATATTACATATATTGTGGAACGAATACAGATATCAAACTTAATTTATTATATATATACTAAATATTTTCTTGTATTTGTAGGTTTTCCACAAACAGTAATTTTGATTTTTCCATGAAGGAATCTTATAAAAAGAACATCAAGGGACTGCTAATTTTTGTTTTTGATCTAATTCTATTGTGAATTCAATTAAAGAGTTATGTGTTGTTATAAATTTAGAATGCAATCATGTTTCACAATGTGACCATGTAATTAATGTATCATAGCCATAGTAAAGAAAAACTTTTGCTGGAGATAAAGTTTTTTATCTAAATACTGATAAGTGAAACTGACAGTTATGAACTTATATCCATTACCTGATATTTTGGAAGAATTTTGTGTGGTATTGAAAGTATGCTGGTATTATGCAGAATGTTAAGAGTTACATTATAATATCAATAGGAAGTCTCATTCTGGTTAATAAGCTATTACCTTCATTTAATCTTTTTTTATAATAGATGATGCTTTATTACTAAGTAATATTTTAAATAATTTTTCACATCAACATTTATTAAGATTTATTATGTTCTTGATTACTTTTACAACATGTTTGGAATTTTTGTCAAATATGTATATATTATAGGCCAAAAAAATAAAAGTCTTAAGAAGAAATCATCACAAATTTTGTCATGATGAAAAACAGCAAAAAATAGGTATTACTAATCAGGCTTTCCAAGTATTTTTTGGTAAAAGTTTTTACCTAATTTGGATAGATAATTGGATTGGTTATGGGATGATTATCTGAAGGAATAATTCTATGCCTAAAATATATTTTCAAAATTTCATTGTCTAGATCCAAACTCCAAACTGTGGACATAGGAGTGAACACAATAATAATATGTTGTGAAAACTATTATATCTATATATGGTCACATCCAGATACATCTTAATGGTGTTAAACTTTAAGATGAAGCTCTGTGTTGAAGTGTTACAGAAAATGGTGTTATTGGTATGGAAAGCAACAACTAATAAACTTGACTAGTGACTTTCAGCTGTGTTGGCACAAAGTTATCATACATACATTTATATTGGTATAAGAATTTTAAATGTTTATTTAATAGTTAAAAATCACTCCCTAACCTCATCAACAGTACAGTACAACCTGACTTGATTAAGCATCAAATATATTGAACTGTCAGTATAAAAATGGTGATTCAGATCATTATTGCTGATAACTCATTTGATGAGTGAGATGTTTTATAAAATGCATGTATAATGAAAAAGTTTATCTGAAATTAAGTACGGAATGATGATTATTATATAGCAGTGATGAGATGAGGAATGCAATAATTAACCAAAAAACTTGAAAATATCTCAACAAGATCATAATTTCTCACCATTATACAAGGTATTAATATTCAATAGAAATCAGTCCCTATCTTATTATAGAATCATCATCATCATCATCATCAACCATTATCAATCCACTGCAGGATGAAGGTCTCTCCAAGTTTAATCCATCTTCTCCAATATTTAGCTTCTCTTCTCCACAACACCCCTGCACATTTTCTTATTTCATCCATCCATCTCACATGTGGTCTCTTTCTGGGTCTTTTACAATCTCTTGGAATCCAGTTTAAAATTTCAATTGTCCATCTATTATCATCTCTTCTAGCAATATGTCCAGCCCAACTCCATTTCAATCTTTTAATTTTTTCAGTAAGGTTAGTAACATCTGTTTGTTGTCTTATCCATACATTGCGTTTTTGATCTCTTCTTGCTACTCCCAACATACATCTCTCCATACTCCTTTGAGTGGTCTGAAGTCTCTGTATTGCTCTTCTATTAAGTGTCCAAGTCTCACATCCATAAGTAAGAACTGGCAAAACACATTTGTTAAAAACCATTCTTTTCAAACACATAGGCATATTTCTTTTTAGTATCAAGTTATTTCTACCAAAAGCACTCCAACCAAGTTTAATTCTATGATTAATTTCCTCCATTATGTTTCCATCTGTATTAATAATCTGACCAAGGTATTTGTAACTGTTAACTTCTTCTAATTCATCATAATCAATCTTTATTTTCATATTTTGAGCAAATCGATTAAACATTACTTTAGTCTTTTTAACATTTGTCTTTAGTCCTACTTTCCTACTTTCATCTGATAACTCCTGCAACATTTCCTGCAGCTCTGAAGCATTATTTGCAAAAACAACTACATCATCTGCGAAATCTAAATGACTTAAATACTCTCCATTTACTTTCACTCCTTTAGTTTCCCATTTTAATCCACAAAATACTTCTTGCAGCACTACTGTAAAAAGTTTTGGAGATATGGAGTCACCTTGTCTTACACCTTTCTCAATGTTGATTTTTCCAGTATCATTATGTAATCTAATTGTTGCTGTTGCATTTTTATAAATATTCTTTAAAATATGACAATATCCTGGATCTATACCTTGATGATCCAATGCTTTAATCACTGAAGAAATGTGGATAGAATTGAATGCCTTTTCATAATCTACAAATCCAAAACATAATGACAACTCATATTCGTTTGTCCTCTCTATGACTTCTCTCAATACCTGGATATGATCTATTGTACTAAAACCACTTTTAAATCCAGCTTGTTCTTTTGGTTGGTGGAAATCCAAAGTTCTCTGTAGACGAGTTGTAATTATCTTGGTAAAAATTTTATATAAAACTGATAAAAGGCTGATAGGTCTGTAATTTCTAATATCTTCTTTATCACCTTTTTTTAAATATTAATATTATTACTGCATTCTTTCAATCTTCTGGTACATCTCTATCATTTAGACATTTGGTATATAACTTTGCTAAAATTGTTTCTATTTCTTCACTTGCTTCTTTTAATATATCAACATCATTTCCTGGAGTCTTTCCTTTCTTCATACATTTAATTGCATGTCTCACCTCTTCATTTAAAATTCTGGACAATTCGGAAGATGTAATAGATACAGGAGGTACTTGTTCTTTATTACTATATAATTCTTGATAAAAATCTTCTACCAATTTCATGATGTCATCTCTCTTTTTAGTAATAATTCCATCTTTTTTTCTTATTGCAGATATAAATTTCCTACCAATACCAAAATGTTGTTTAACATTCTTGAGACTTTTATTTTCTTCTACAGCTTTCCTTGCTAATTCACAGTTATACTTTCTTATATCATTTTCAACTCTTTTCCATACCATTTTACAAAATTCGAGATATTCAAATCTTTTTAATACATCATTTTTATATATCTTCATATTCCTTCTTTTCTTCATAAATTCTCTAGTCTCAGTAGAAATTTTATTAGTCAATTGCTGCTTTTTTCTACCAGCTATCTTTGTTGTAGTTTTTAAAAGTGTATCAGTTATTTTCATATTAATTTCATCCAAATCTGAATCATGTTCAAAATCTCCTAACAATTGAAACCTATTTGTAAGTTCTAATTTAAATTCATTAGAATGTTTCTGAAGATTAGGAATATCAACTGTAAATATTGTTTTTCTTAATAATTTTTGTCTCTCTAGTTTTACATTAACACGTAACTTACACCTTACTAACCAATGATCACTTCCTGTGTTAAATTTATTAAGAACATTACAATCTTGAAATATGTATTTTCTGTTAGTCAAAATATAATCCAATTATGCTGTACATTCATTTGGATGTTTCCATGTCCATTTCCTTTTAACATTTTTCTCAAAAAATGAATTCATAATATAAAGTTTTTCTTTTTCTGCAAACTCCACAAGTCTATGTCCTCTCTCATTTCTATTACCATAACCAAAATTACCTACAGCAATTTCATCTTTCATTTGTCTACCAATTCTAGCATTAAAGTCTCCCATAACAATTTTAAAATGTTGTTTACTCTGATCAAAAGCCTTTTGTACATCCATATAAAAATCTTCTACTACTTCATCACTATGAGAACTTGTTGGGGTATAAACCTGAATTATCTGCATTTGGTATCTGCTATTAAGTTGTATAACTAATCTTGCCACTCTGTCCGATACACCATCAATCTCCACAATATTGTTCTTCCACTTTTTATTTATAATGAATCCTACTCCACTTGTATTTCCAATATGTGTGCCTTTATAATAGAGTATATGTCCACTTTTTAAATCAATTGTTTCTTCACCTTTTCTTCTAACTTCACAAAGTCCAATAATGTCCCATTTAATATAAGACAGTTATTCTTCTAATTCTTGCAATCTTCCTTCACTTGAAAGTGATCTGCAGTTGTAAGTACCTAAATAAAAAGTCATCATCAAATGGCAGTCTGGGTCTACAATCAGGGGATTCTTAGCATTCTCTGCCTTCGGCCACCAACTGCTGCCTTGGTTGGTGACTTTACAGCCTCCTGGGAATAAGGGCCATGCTTTATTTTTGTCTGTCATAATTGTATATATGTATTGGGAAAAATCTTTATCATTTACACAAACATTCATTCTGCCTTATCAGGCACTGAGAAGAAAGACCATGGTGTTTCTTGATCTTAAACTCAGAGGTAAAAAGCCAATAAACTCACCACGCTGGCTAATGCGTGTTGGTGAGCAGCCCATCCATGTTCGTATACTATATGAATAATCACATAGTAATAACATCTGCAACGACAAGAACGTATGGAGTGGACATTAGGAATTTGCCCTGCTCGGTTCCTTTAAGGCCTCCAAGAGGAATCAAAGGGTCTCCTTTCAAAATAGCTTATTGTCAACATGAATATAAAGATTGCAGTGTTTGATACTTTTAACTCATCTGATAGATAAAATTGTTCCCACAATGTATGCATAGTAAAAGAGAGTGATCTGAGATTTTGTACTGGTGGATGGTTATAAAGTTGGGATGATGAATTCACTAATAAAAACCAACAACTTGAAAATATTTATAGTGAGTAAAAAAACCTTTTTTTCATCACAATCATTACTAGGCATCAAGTACAATTTACAGCTTCACAATTTAACAGTACTGTAAAGATTTTGCCATTAAAAATTGTCCTGAAAAAAAAACATTGACAAATATAATAGATGTGAAAAGTTGAAAAATCCATATTTTATAATCCAAAATCAACAATTAATTTTAAGCTAAGTCACCATGCAATTAATGAGTCAAGAATTCAATGTTGAAACCTAAAAACAATAAAAATAGATTATTTTTACACCAGGTCTATTTTGATACTAAATATAAAATGTGAAAAAAATCCACTTAATAGCATTTAATTTGATTCTATAAACATTTCTTCAGTGATTAAAGCATTGGATCATCAAGGTATAGATCCAGGATATTGTCATATTTTAAAGAATGTTTATAAAAATGTAACAGCAACAATTAGATTACATAATGATACTAGAAAAGTCAACATTGAGAAGGGTGTAAGACAAAGTGACTCCATGTCTCCAAAACTTTTTACAGCAGTGCTGCATGAAGTATTTTGTGCATTAAAATGGGAAGCTAAAGGAGTAAAAGTAAATGGAGATTATTTAAGACATTTAGATTTTGCAGATGGTGTAGTTGTTTTTGCAAATAATGCTTTAGAGCTGCAGGAAATGTTACAGGAGTTATCAGATGAAAGTATGAAAGTGGGATTAAAGATAAATGTTAAAAAGATTAAAGTAATGTTTAATGGATTTTGTCAAAATATGAAAATAAAGATTGATTATGATGAATTACAAGAAGTTAACAGTTACAAATATCTTGGTTAGATTATTAATGCATATGGAAACATAATGGAGGAAATTAATCATAGAATTAAACTTGGTTGGAGTGCTTTTGGTAGAAATAACTTGATACTAAAAGGAAATATGCCTATGAGTTTGAAAAGAATGTTTTTTTAATAAATATGTTTTATCAGTTCTTACTTATGGATCTGAGACTTGAGAAGAGCAATACCAAGACTTCAGACCACTCAAAAAAGTATGGAGAGACACATATTGGGAGTAACAAGAAGAGATTGAAAACACAATATATGGGTAAGAGAACAAGCAGGTGTTACTGACCTCATTGAAATATTAAAAGACTGAAGTGGAGTTGGGCTGGACATATTTCTAAAAGAGATGATAATGGATGTACAATTGAAATTTTAAACTGGATTCCAAGAGATTGTAAAAGACCCAGAAAGAGATCACATGTGAGATGTGTGGATGAAATTAGAAAGTGTGCAGGGGTGATGTGGAGAATAGAAGCTAAAGATCGGAGAAGATGGACTGAACTTGGAGAGACCTTCATCCTGTAGTGGATTGATAATTGTTGATGATGAATAAACGTTTTGAAAAATAAATTAGAATGTTTCTGATTCATGATAGCCAATATCAAAAACTAGTTTAATGATTTAAATACGGCCTTACTCAAATTTAAAATAAATGGGTCTGAAAAAGAATAAATTTATACAGCTAATATAAATATAATTGTTTTGGTACTACGTTATTTAGTTGTTGGGTTCCATCATAGTCTCACCCTTTTAATGCTCTATTATGATAATTTTCTTATATTGATTAAATTTTATTTAATAAAAGTTGGATTTTAACATAACTTTTCATATAGACAAACTTATAAATGTAGAAGAGAAAAAAATATTGATCTTTTATATTTTACTCAACTTTCGAAGAATTAATAATTATTTTTGAAAATTCACAAAATATTAACAATAGATTTCAAATAGCCTCATAATTTTCACTGAATATGCATAATTTCCTATTTATCAGATCCTTTACAGCATATATATATATAAAGCAATCTACTTTTAACAGATATGCAAACATAGCATTAAGATGATTTGATCTATGTCAAGAAATATACGAGAAGCAAAGATAAAAAATATATATGTAATAGTATAATCATTATCTCTAATCTGTTTAAGCTGTTAAATTATTTCAACGTTTAATGTAAATTAATAAATTTATTCACATAAAAAATCTGAAACTTCGGTAAAAAATAAAAAAGATGATGAAAAATTGCTGCTGGTGGATTTTTAATCTTTTAAAAATTTTCAAATTTATTACCTTTGAGGGAATTCAAACTTATTATTTTTATTTTCTGTAATAAAAAAAAAAAAGTCTTTAAATTAACTCTTTAATGTTTATATAAATATTTTAAAAAACACTACATCTAAATATTTTACAAATATAGAACAATTTACAAAACAATGATTTATTTATTTGATTCAAAAAATTTAATATTACAAAGCAACAATTTTCTTTTTTTCTGTCTATTAATAATCAAAACAGAAGCTACTTTAAGTGATACCATAATGTGGGAATGGACATAAAAGGATCCACAATACAAAAATCCTATCTATGTACCTCCAGCTCAAACAGTCAGCAATCAATTAGAGAGCCATTGAATTATTACATCAGGTAGTTAAATCACAAAAAATAGTAAATTATTGATGATTGGAGCAAAAGGGTAATCATCAATAACATTTTTCTATAGGTAAAAACTTCATATACTTGGTAATCTGCATTAATCTAATGATTGGTAGTCGAGAGGTCAGCAACAGCTGCTTTACAAGCAGTTGTCCCGGGTTAGCGGGTTCGCTTCCTGGCTCATGCTATGACGCATGAAAAAAAAATCAATTTTTTTAATTACATCAATGGTGTAATAGATTTCTTTAGTATAGAATGGCTTTAACTGTTTGTACTTCTATATGGAATGTAATAAATTAAATAAGTGTGTATAAACGCACTTATATTTAACATAGAATATATTTTTCCAATAGGGCACTTTGTAATTTATACCAAACTCAAATATATAATACAGTACAAGACATGGATATTGATTTGCAAAAACTAATAGTGAATTTAATAAAAAAAAACGTTTATTAAGAAATATTACATTTGAATTTAAAAAGCAGTGACATGGGCACATTATCAATACAATATTTCTTGAAATACTTTTAAAACAAGCATCTTGTATTGAATTTAGAGCAATTTGAACCATTTATTATCATTTTGTTGTGAATACTGTAATTTTTTTGGGTTGGTTTTTAAACATTGCATGGCTTACATCGTTCTCAAAATCACTGATATCACATGTATGCAATTCCTTTGATAATTTCTGTGAAAAATAATGTAAAATTGTGATATATTCAGTGCCTAATTTTTCAAGCTCTTTTCAATCATCCACTCAATCTTATACAACCAATACACATGTCCATATACAAGTGAAAAAGAAAAATGATCTCCAATATATGTATTTCATGCTGAACCAGCACTTATCTCTTGGTCCAGATTATCATCTCCCATATATATATATATATATATATATATATATATATATATATATATATATATATATATATAAGTGCTCAGATTACATTAAGATGGCAAATCTTCACACTTTAATGGACAGGCTTTGATATTCCTCTCCTCTAATTATATTTAACTTAAGTATATTTATATATATATATATATATATATATATATATATATATATATAATATACAAATCAATATATATATATCAAAATACAGTACAATTTATATAAATTATATTCTTTTAGAAGTACTTTCGACTATACACTTTGTAGTCTTTATCAACTATATAACGTTGAATAATCAAAACGAGACAACCCTTAACAATACCCATAGTTCAATTCAGATTTCCCACAATTCTGTTATCTTAACATTTGATGACTGGTGATTCATTAACATTTGATGATTTCTTGAAATTAACATAGCCTCTTTTATTTTACGTTTATTATGACAACGTTCAATTTGAATAATTTTCATATTTTTATAATCAAATTTAAATCCATATTGACAAGATTTATTATGATCAAATATAACAGATGATGAAGGTTTATTTACATCTGTTCCATATTGATTCTCTTTTTGAATTCTATTATATAATACATATGTTCTTTTATTCTCTTCTCAAATGTACACTTAGATTCACCAATGTATTGTATGCCGCATCCACATATCAATCTATATATAATAGAATTTTGATTAAACTTTAAATTTTGAATTTTAGAATTATTAAGCAATCTATTTATGTTATTTGTAGAGAAAAAAGCAATATGACACAAACCATTATAAATTTTCCTAATAAACTTGACCTGCTCATCTGATATAAATGGCATTGAAATCCATTTCATTTTGATATCTTTATTTTTAGTTTTACTATAGTGTTGATTTCTTTTAAATCCCTTAATAATATTAGCAATTTCATTTTTATAATAACCAATTTTCAACAAGTCATTAACAAATAAATGTACATTTTTAATTTTATCACAAGAATATTTGCATAATTTTTCATTTCGAAATAAGAATGATTTCAATCCAGACAGCTTATGACACATAGGTACATGTGATTCATATGGAATAAAACCTCTAGTTTCAATTGGTTTAATTATCATAAGATAATCCAAACTGTAATCATTAAGAGTAACTTGAATATCCAAGAATTTTATGGAATTGTATTTCTCTTTAGTTATAACCCATTTTATATCCTTAATCTCATTTAATTCATTAAATAAATTGACTATTAATTCTTGTTTTCCACAAATAAAAACATCATCCACATATCTATGATATACTTTAATTTCTTGATATTTCAATTGTTTTAAAATTTTACTTTTATATGTTGATATAACAAAATTACAAATTTGAGCAACAGCAGGAAGACCCATTGGCCAACCAAAATTCATTTTATAATATTCATTATTAAAATTAACATAAATATTTTTATCAATAAACTGCAATACTTTTATAATAAAATTTATAATATCAGACTTTACATTTTTTGAAACAAGAGCATTATAAATAATATTAATTGACTCTATTCTATCTATTGATCCATACATTTCATTTATATCAAAAGTACAAATTGTGTCATGTAAATCTATATTTATATTCTTAATTTTATCTACAAAATCAAATGATGATGAAATAGTATATATATATATATATATATATATATATATATATATATATATATATATATATATATATATATATATATATATATATATATATATATATAATACCAATATTTAAATGATTAAGGTAGATACAATGGGTATTCACCACTGGTATTATAAAGCACATTCAACATTTATGATTAATCTAAATTGATAATGAAAAAATTGTATTATGGGAATAGTATTCTATAACAAGTTAAAATTATAAATTTTATTAAACGCCCATTATTATATTAAGTAATAATTTACTAAGGCTGTAACCTTAGAAATAAGCGTCTGAAAAATACGAAGGTAGGGACCTCTATAGGTCTTAAAACACAAGCTTAGGCTATGAAGAAAAGAGAGAATCCTTCTTTACTTCAACCTACTTTTATATATAAATAGGTGAAGCTGAAGTGTTTTGATCTAAGAGTGTGAAGCTATTCAATACTTCACTAATTAAGTCCACAATTCTTATAATACATTAATACTCGCGAAATCTTACAATTTACTACGAGTCAATGAAAAGATCTTATAGTAAGAAATCTGTTACGATAATTTAAAGTTGTAATTATAAATTTTATTAAACGCCCATTATTATATTAAGTAATAATTTACTAAGGCTGTAACCTTAGAAATAAGCGTCTGAAAAATACGAAGGTAGGGACCTCTATAGGTCTTAAAACACAAGCTTACGCTATGAAGAAAAGAGAGAATCCTTCTTTACTTCAACCTACTTTTATATATAAATAGGTGAAGCTGAAGTGTTTTGATCTAAGAGTGTGAAGCTATTCAATACTTCACTAATTAAGTCCACAATTCTTATAATACATTAATACTCACGAAATCTTACAATTTACTACGAGTCAATGAAAAGATCTTATAGTAAGAAATCTGTTACGATAATTTAAAGTTGTAATTATAAATTTTATTAAACGCCCATTATTATATTAAGTAATAATTTACTAAGGCTGTAACCTTAGAAATAAGCGTCTGAAAAATACGAAGGTAGGGACCTCTATAGGTCTTAAAACACAAGCTTACGCTATGAAGAAAAGAGAGAATCCTTCTTTACTTCAACCTACTTTTATATATAAATAGGTGAAGCTGAAGTGTTTTGATCTAAGAGTGTGAAGCTATTCAATACTTCACTAATTAAGTCCACAATTCTTATAATACATTAATACTCGCGAAATCTTACAATTTACTACGAGTCAATGAAAAGATCTTATAGTAAGAAATCTGTTACGATAATTTAAAGTTGTAATTATAAATTTTATTAAACGCCCATTATTATATTAAGTAATAATTTACTAAGGCTGTAACCTTAGAAATAAGCGTCTGAAAAATACGAAGGTAGGGACCTCTATAGGTCTTAAAACACAAGCTTACGCTATGAAGAAAAGAGAGAATCCTTCTTTACTTCAACCTACTTTTATATATAAATAGGTGAAGCTGAAGTGTTTTGATCTAAGAGTGTGAAGCTATTCAATACTTCACTAATTAAGTCCACAATTCTTATAATACATTAATACTCGCGAAATCTTACAATTTACTACTAGTCAATGAAAAGATCTTATAGTAAGAAATCTGTCACGATAATTTAAAGTTGTAATTATAAATTTTATTAAACGCCCATTATTATATTATCATGACAGATTTCTTACTATAAGATCTTTTCATTGACTCATAGTAAATTGTAAGATTTCGCGAGTATTAATGTATTATAAGAATTGTGGACTTAATTAGTGAAGTATTGAATAGCTTCACACTCTTAGATCAAAACACTTCAGCTTCACCTATTTATATATAAAAGTAGGTTGAAGTAAAGAAGGATTCTCTCTTTTCTTCATAGCGTAAGCTTGTGTTTTAAGACCTATAGAGGTCCCTACCTTCGTATTTTTCAGACGCTTATTTCTAAGGTTACAGCCTTAGTAAATTATTACTTAATATAATAATGGGCGTTTAATAAAATTTATAATTACAACTTTAAATTATCGTGACAGATTTCTTACTATAAGATCTTTTCATTGACTCGTAGTAAATTGTAAGATTTCGCGAGTATTAATGTATTATAAGAATTGTGGACTTAATTAGTGAAGTATTGAATAGCTTCACACTCTTAGATCAAAACACTTCAGCTTCACCTATTTATATATAAAAGTAGGTTGAAGTAAAGAAGGATTCTCTCTTTTCTTCATAGCGTAAGCTTGTGTTTTAAGACCTATAGAGGTCCCTACCTTCGTATTTTTCAGACGCTTATTTCTAAGGTTACAGCCTTAGTAAATTATTACTTAATATAATAATGGGCGTTTAATAAAATTTATAATTACAACTTTAAATTATCGTGACAGATTTCTTACTATAAGATCTTTTCATTGACTCATAGTAAATTGTAAGATTTCGTGAGTATTAATGTATTATAAGAATTGTGGACTTAATTAGTGAAGTATTGAATAGCTTCACACTCTTAGATCAAAACACTTCAGCTTCACCTATTTATATATAAAAGTAGGTTGAAGTAAAGAAGGATTCTCTCTTTTCTTCATAGCGTAAGCTTGTGTTTTAAGACCTATAGAGGTCCCTACCTTCGTATTTTTCAGACGCTTATTTCTAAGGTTACAGCCTTAGTAAATTATTACTTAATATAATAATGGGCGTTTAATAAAATTTATAATTACAACTTTAAATTATCGTGACAGATTTCTTACTATAAGATCTTTTCATTGACTCGTAGTAAATTGTAAGATTTCGTGAGTATTAATGTATTATAAGAATTGTGGACTTAATTAGTGAAGTATTGAATAGCTTCACACTCTTAGATCAAAACACTTCAGCTTCACCTATTTATATATAAAAGTAGGTTGAAGTAAAGAAGGATTCTCTCTTTTCTTCATAGCGTAAGCTTGTGTTTTAAGACCTATAGAGGTCCCTACCTTTGTATTTTTCAGACGCTTATTTCTAAGGTTACAGCCTTAGTAAATTATTACTTAATATAATAATGGGCGTTTAATAAAATTTATAATTACAACTTTAAATTATCGTGACAGATTTCTTACTATAAGATCTTTTCATTGACTCGTAGTAAATTGTAAGATTTTGCGAGTATTAATGTATTATAAGAATTGTGGACTTAATTAGTGAAGTATTGAATAGCTTCACACTCTTAGATCAAAACACTTCAGCTTCACCTATTTATATTTAAAAGTAGGTTAAAGTAAAGAAGGATTCTCTCTTTTCTTCATAGCGTAAGCTTGTGTTTTAAGACCTATAGAGGTCCCTACCTTCGTATTTTTCAGATGCTTATTTCTAAGGTTACAGCCTTAGTAAATTATTATAACAAGTTAAATAAAAAAAACTTAAATACATCTTATGGGATAGGAGTTTACTTTACAAACAGTTTTTTTTTTCATTTATTGACATAATGTATTAGCAATGAGATTATATATGAAGTATTCAATAAAACATCATTAAACAACTATAATGATGCAAAAAAATGGTTAGCATACATAATGTTATTAGTAGATTATCTAAAGTTGACACTGTACTGATATAAATTGTTTAGAATGGTTGTGAAGATTTTAACGATTATAATATAACTTCTAACAATTTAGGGCAAGTAAGATAAGAACTATGGTGGTTTACTTATAATGTGGGCATATTTTGAAATAGCAAGTATTATGTTGCTACCAAATATATTTATAATATATTATGTTAATATATTACATAATATATAATAAAATATATTATGTTGGATAATTTCAGCAACAGCTGTATTTTGAAAGTGCTTACAAACAATTATAGTGATCCGATGGGATTAGCAATAATAAAAGAATTTTCTTATTCTGAAATATATCAGTAAAAACCTTGTTTTGATGCTAAACCATTTTAAATTTTGAGAGAAATACTCTTTGTTTTATACTTTTCAGTAATATATATAACAGATAAATATTTGGTCAATCTTCAGCATTTATTCATGCTTTTATATAAGCAGATCAACTTCATTTATAAATTGCCTTATAGAAACATGTTAATTTACATTAATCTCATATACTGACTACATTATAGAAATATATTAATGACATAGTCTATATAACATGTTCTAATTAATAAAAAGACCATATAAATACTGATAGTTCTTCAACTCACATCTAGCTTTTATGTTATCTGAATTGAAACACTATATATATATATATATATATATATATATATATATATATATATATATATATATATATATTGTAATGGTATGAAGTTTGGGAATAATATGAGAAGATACGAAAACATTGTCATCCCCAAATATTACAATTGTAAAAGGAACATGGAAACAATGAGTGTGAGACTTGGTATGGATTAATAGTATAAGTAGTTATACTAATAATAAGTTATAAACTACAAATTATCTAGCATTCTATACCTATAAATATCAACAATCTACAGTCATCCTCTGTGACTGGATTTTAAAAGAGGTATATTATAAATAATTAACTAACCAATGCCAAACTTAGGATAAAATACAACACAATGATTTGTATGCGCATCCTTAAATGCTAATATATTAATCATAAAAATAATACTTGGATCCTGAAACATGCTGATCATTGCTAATGCTCAGATCATATAAGTTAATAAACATCACATGATCACCATTTTTACTCTTAACTGTTATTAAAATAGGAAAACCAGACTAATCAATGGATGCCAGGGGGCTTGTGCATAAAATCCCCATCTAATGCCTACTCATCCAATATCCCCAGACTAGTTTCTGGCTTTCATCAGTGAGAAGCCTTGGATCTGAGAGCACTGCACCCAGTGAGGAGCCTTGGATCTGAGAGCTACTGCAGTGCTCTCAGATCCAAGGCTCCTCACTGATGAAAGCCACAAGCCAGAAACTAGTCTGTGGATATTGGATGAGTAGGCACTAGATGGGGATTTTATGCACAAGCCTTTTGACACCCATTGATTACTCTGGCTTGCATTGAGTGGCAATATGTATAGAGAGTTTTACCATATAAATTACATGAGTGTGCAGGTCAACTACAACTTAAATTTTATCAAACAAAAAATGCAGTGAATGAACTTCAAAGGAGATACTTTTATGCCATCCAGAGAGCTATATGTATGCCAAACACAAACATAAACCCTCACATATAAATGACAACCATTATTACTTTAAACTATCTCAGGAAATAAGGACCCTGGGGATTGTCACTTTGAACAAGAGAAAGATAAACATACAATGTTTATTTTAATTTAGTTTTATGGAATAATTTAAAATTCCTAAAACATTAAGCTGTAATGAAATCCATTCACACACATTGTCAATTTATAGAATATATAGCTGGAGGAATAAAGACATTAACACTATTACATTTTAAATAATTATTTAATTAACAAACTGATGAATTAATTAGGAAAATTTAAAAAAATAATATGAGAATATAACATTTCCAATTCTTATATATTTATTTAAAAAATATAATTTTTCTAAAACATGATTAACCAATTGATTTTTTATTAATTAAATTAATCAACCTTCACTTTTATTAAGTTATTTTCTTTTTAATAATTAAAATTGGAAAACAATTTTTAACAAAAAGAGATAAGAAAATTGTAAACTAGCTAAAAATTCTTTTTATAATTTTGGAGGAAAATAATATAAAAAACCATGTTACAATCAAACAAAAGTATACTTACAAAATTTTTAATTATTACCAACTATTACTTAATTTAAAACTTATTTATAAGTGTAAATATAATATGCACATTAAACTACTTTTTACCATGGATTAATTATTCATTTAAGTTTATCTTTGATAGTTATACTTTTCAGAGGGTTTTGAATGTGGATTTTCTTCTTGGAAGATTCATTTACATTAACACATATGTTCAGGCAAACATATAGAAAGAACTTAGCAATTTCTTTGATCTAATAATTTTTCAGGTCAGGCAAACACATAAAAAGTGATACTTATGCTTTTGGATGGAGACAAAGCTTGTTGCAGATTATTTTATGGCTATTCTGCATTTTTTTAGTGAACAGATTATATGATGACGTTTGAGAATGCTTAGCTCCAAGATAAGGCTTAGCACATGTTCTCTTTACTTCATGAGTCTTACTTTAGACTAATAAAACTATTTCTCACTAATATATTTATAACTGTACTGCTATCATTTTCTTTAGCAACTTGATCAAAAATAACTGCTGCTGTAGCCTTAAACAGTTGAGTCAAGAAATTATGGTGCTATTAACTTCTTCAGCAGCTTGATCCAGAATTATTGTCTTTCATAAGACATTAAGATCTAAAGATTTACCCTACCTCAATATTATTTTTTAACAATCCTATATTCATCCAATCATATCTTGTTTCCAACATGATCAAATTAAACAGTGACAGGTTTATTTTTACAAACAGATTGTTTAGTTATTTTTTTCTTTTTTTTAATTTAAAAAACTCCCCTGTAATTGTTTTTTTCTTATACCAAAAGTAAGATAATTTTTTAATTACCGTGATATAATAAACATTGTTATTGTTTTGGAGTGAGATAAAGAAAAAAGAAAAAAACAAGTCTAATTAATTAAAATAAAATTTAACAAAATGTTTAAATGTTTTTTTTCTTTTTTAAAAAACATCTGATAAAGTAAGATCTTACCTATTTATGTCTTATTATCTTTTAAAAATTAAAATTACAACTTTTCAATAACTACCTTTTTTAAAATTAAAACTGGTAAATAAAATATTACTGAAGAGAGAGAATAAAATAAATTATTTATTTGATCTTATACTTTTCTCTCTGTTCTACAACTCTTAACAAAATATAATAATATTTACAATATTTTTTTAATGTTTTGAAACTATCATATAATTTTAGAAATTACAAAATATAGAAATAAATCAATACTTATTATTATTAAAAAAACATATGAAATTTAAATTTATCATTTTCCCATTAATTAAATAATTTAATTTAAATAGCTTAGAATATTTGATATGGCCAGAATTGGCCACTGACTACTATATATATATGTACTAATTGTGTGCTAATATTCGCTTTAATAAAGCTTTGACAAAGATACACCATACTGAAAGCCTGGTTTAACAAAGTAATAAATATTTAGACTAAAATTTATTACTGTAATAGTTGATAATTATCTACATCTTCAAAATTAAATGCTGACTTAGAATTTTTATCCAAGTTATAAATGAACATATTTGATTTTTTCAGCAAGTCAGAAGTTTTTCCATTCTGTTTTTATTATATCATTAGTGTTGGTTTATTAAAGTCTAACATAAAGCTAAAACTTCTTCATAATAGTTCTTCAGCAGTACATTTAAATGTAATTTTGTATCATTTCCTTATATCATTTAATAATCTTTGTTAAAGATATTAAATAATACACATCATATCTCACACTACACTTTATTCAAACAACAGTTGGTTTTCTTTCTCTGCATGATCATATATATACATAATCTAATTAATTTGCCCATATGAATGGAAACTAGACAAATCATAAGTAATGAAGTCAATCTTTATTAATATTCATCATCAGAAAGGATTAACATCCCAAACAATTATAATTAAACAGTCATCATTCTTGATTGAATTTAAATATATTATAAACACTGACCCTAATCATCATAATCAAATATCATAAAAATAACATTATAAAAAAGCAAAATAATATTTCTTGCTACATGCCTGTGTAATAATCTGTAAAACTAAGTATATATCTAATGTTATTTCAGTGTGCTTCAGTCAATAAATACTGATTACCATCCATCTAGGATTATGACTGTATTGGCAATAAATAAAATAGTACTTATTATTATGAAAAACACAAAGACCGTGTAAACTGAAAATTATTTTTAGATCATTAACATCTTCTAAATAAATCTAAGAAGAATTATGCAGATGTCCATACCACATACTCCAAATTCCATTTAATCACTATGGACTTTGGATAGCAATAACCTCTGGTGAATGTATATGCACAAGATTAAAACAAAAATATTTAATATAGTATTTAAACAATTTCATTGTGATAATTAAAATAATAATTAGTAAATTTACTAATTAATTAGTAGTAAAAAAAAAGATCTGATAAATATTCTCCAATAATGTAAATTGCGTCTGATTTTTACATTTTTACAAATGCTATAGATATTAATTATCACAATGTATTAATAACTTAATAGTAAATATTTACATTATTTACAAAAGTATTTAAATTGTAAATGGTAATATATATATATATGTTGCTGACAATTATTTTATAATCCAAAAAATCCCAGTTATTCATTATTATCTACCTTAAATTTTATAAGCAGACAGCTTCTGGGTTAAGTCAACAATATACTTCACTTCATGCTAGAAATGGAGTGGGTAACTTCTCTCTCTGTGCTACATAGCATCAAAGGCTGACATTCTTTTCTAATGCTTAGGCAGACATATAAAACAAATGAAAGTCACAATATTGGTTTTGTCATTGATTCAATGATGAGTACTGTCCAAACTGATGATTAAGTGAATTGATTTCACTTAGGGCTAGGCTTGCTTGGATAAACAGTCAATACATGTCATGGGAATTGTTCTTTTTGGCCTATTTTTTTATTGTTGTATTTGATGAAAATGGAAAGAGCAATGGAAAGATTAGGAAGAGTGGTAAATATATCATTAATAGGTGGCAAGGGAGAATATACATTATCAGGCTTTTTATTTATGGATGATACCTTCTTGTGAACAGAAAGTAAAGAAGATATGAAAGTTGTGCTGAAGACATGTGCAAGGGTGACTAAAGATATGGGGATTAAATTTAGTGAGAAAAAATCAAAGTTAATTATGATAAATATTGGGGAAAGAGAAGAGAAAGAATTTTTATTGGAGAATATAAAGGTGGTGAATAGGTATATTGCTTGGATCAATGAGAAAAAAAAGATGAATGAAGCAAAGAAAAGAAAGGACTGGTAAAGAACTTAACAGTGTTTTTATATAATAAATATGATTTAACTAGAATTGTATGGAAGGGAGTGGTGGTACCAGGGTTAACATATGGTAATGATGCATTATCTATTAATAAAGGGGTGTTAGATTACTTAGAAAAAGTACAAAAAGAAGTAGGAAGACATGCATTAGATGCAGATTTGTGAATGCAAAGGAAGTAATTCAAAGAGAAACTGGATGGACAAGTTTTATATGAGAGATGCAAAAAGTAAAATTAAAATGTTCAGTAGACTACCCTTTATAGATAATAAGAGAATATCCATGATAGTATTTAATTGGGTTATGAATAAAGGATAAGCAAAAGATAGGTGAGAAAGGTAGTATGGTATGCAGAAGATTTAGATAAAGAATTTATGTCAGTATATTTTTTACAAAAAATAAGATATTGTGTTGGAAGAATTGTTGAATATTATAGTGGCAAGGAATGGGATAGAAGAATACATGCATTAATAAAAATAGGGAGTTGGTAAGATAGAAAACTAGTATGGAGAGTAAATAGAGTTTAAATATATATAGAGAAGTAATCAGAATATTGGGTGCCAGTTAACTTATGATAATAGCAAGGAAAGGAGTTTATTGTTTAAGGCTCAAGCAGGATCTTTAGCAACAAGAGCATATACATGTAAATAGAAAAATATGGGTCATATAGTCTACAAGTTGTGAAAGGAAGGTATATAAAATATTAGGCATATGTTAATTCAGCGTAAATGCTTGAAAGCAGAAAGAGTACAAATAGTTATGGAAGAATAAATATGAAAAAAGTGATTATACAGAAAGTGGGTTATTGGTTTTTATGCTGGGTTTGGGAAAAGATAAGGGGGAGTTAGATATGAAGGTCATGGAGTTGACAAAGATTATGTTGTGGAAATGGAATGGAGCAGATTATGGGAAAACTTCGAGTGGGGAATGGGAAAAGAAGGTAATGTGGCTAACAGGTTTGTCTGGACATAGTGGCTGAGAGATTCTTGACTCTGAAAAAGAAGCCACTGTGCATCACATCGCATCAATTTCTTTGGACTAACTTGAGACTGACTTTTAAAACAAATTACTATAGTGTTTTCTGCCTTGATTCATTAATCCTTTCAGTCTGGGCTTGGTTTTATTTTTACGAGCCCTTTTATAACTTTAAAACATGTCTAATGTAACAAATATAGTTTTAAAATTGAAAAGTAGTATTAAGAATAATATACCAACTGTACAAATACATAAAAAAGAATGCTAAGCTGGACTATGTAATAGGAAATAACGTTTTATTTATTTTTGAGGCTAGAAAAATATTTTTTTAATAAAATAAAATTTATTTTTACTAACTTAATATTAAAAAAAATTTTGTAAAAAATGTAAAAAGCAATGAAAAAGCCAAGATTTCCTGAACTCAATAACTATTTTGAACATGTCATTATTCTGTGATTTCTACTTTTATTTGAATAATACTGACATCTAGCGATTTTGGTTATAATTAATATAATGATATATATTTTACTTCAGATTTTAGCTGTTAAATGTAATGCAAAAGTATCAAACAAATGCTAAAGATTACTGTAATTGAGTCAATATATGCCTAGTGATTGTAATATTATAAAAACATGTAAAATGGTTTATATATCCACTTAGAGGGTTAATATTTCCAGTGATTTTTCTCATGCTCAGTAATTAGTCTAAGAAACTCCTCTCAAATATTTATCATTTTATTTCTGACATTTCTAGCTTTAGCAAGAGCCAAAAGCTAACTAATAACTGCTTTAATGAATAAAAAATATAAATTTTAAATTAAACATAGCTCAATGTATATGGTAAACAAAGGGAGTAAACCACTCTTCCCCAAGCTATGACTTAAAAGCATTCTAAATAGTGAACAAATGATCAAGAATAGAATGAATTCACCTATTTTTGTTAGCTCTGATGTTAATAAACATACCTTTGCAAACATTATTATTATTATTATTGGCACTTAATATAAAAAAAATGTAAATATAAAATAAACTTAGAATAAAACTGATAGTAATAAAAATTTTCCAAAGCCTGACTATATATATCATCATGTATTTATAATTCCATTCTGTTCTTTTAGCAACAACTTAACCTATTTCTTCTATAATATTTTTTTTTATTATAGAATGTTTTATTATTATTATAGATCTGATCATATATCAATTAATTTTTTGCTTATTGATTTTATTATAAAATTATTTAGATTGCATTTTATAATAATTTACTTCTATGTTAAATTCCTTTATCAAATTTATTAAGAAATTGATTTAGATTTGTAATCAAACTAATTACATATATAAAGTAACTTAAGGTAAAAAAAAGTTTAAGACACCCACATGCCCTACCCTTTAAATCAAACCTCTACTTTTTTCAATTCTAAATCCCTTTGCTCATAGATAAAAGAATTATTTCTTTATTTCTTGTTGCAATTTACATGTAACTTAATAAACATAAGCATGCACAAGTATGGTTTAATATTATTTACTAAAATTTATATAAAATGGTATTTACATATATAATATGATCAACTAATACATAGCCTAATATATCCAACTCTATGGTTGAGTTTGCCTCATGTTAGGTATAAATTCTAGCAACTTTTTCCCATTATATAAGGAACTTGCATCACTGTTTTAACATTATTCTGTAAAACATATGTATTGTCATTCAATTCTGACAGTTATTTTGTTGACATTGGATCTAAAGTGAAGACATCAGATATGATGGTGAAGTCACCACACCTACTAATGATTATGCTTTACCTGATGATAATAAAAGCAGTTTTAAAAAAGTCAAGAAGTGACATAGATATTCACCCATGTAACTCAGTGATTACATTATCTTTAGCCATGGAGAAAGTATGGTATATCTGAACTTTTCTTCAAATGATGGACTTGTTCAGATTTCAACAGGTAAATCAACCAATGACAGAGGTTAGTCAATATTGAAAATGTTTAATAAATTTGCAAGCTCTTGTTAAGGAAGGTGACTTTACTATAAAATATTATTCTTTTAAAGTTTAAGTCAGACAACAGCAAGTACTTGTCACAGCTGAATGGCAGTACATATGTTTTCCACAATAATATAAATGCAGTGAAATAAGTTCATGATAGAACTGGAAGCTGCTAGAATTTATTAGATTTTATATAGACCTTTTACGATTTCTTGAGATCTACTTTAAGACTTCAGCTATCTATAATCCTCTGTTTTAGAAACTAATATATAATCCAAATAAAATTTATTTCTATCACCTGAAGCTTCCTCTGTTTAAATCCTCTTGGATTTTTAAACCATAAATCTTATTTTATTTTCTGTAAAAAGACTTAACCGTTTTTTTTATTTTCTTATTTTGTATTCCTAAAATCTAATCTTTTTCACAGCCATTTTTTCTTTTACTTTAATTTCTACATCTTATGGGCTTATTTTACTATTATACAATTATTTTTTTAATATTATTTTTCAGTTTTTCATTTTTTCCTTTAAAATATTCCTAATGTTCATTATTGTGACAACTCATAAAAAAGTACATCGTATAATTACTAACTTCCCTTAAATAGTTTTTAATCTCATCATCAATGTATCATTTATTAGATTACAATATAAATATAGGGGATTTGAACTCAGATTAAGCAACCTTCAATTATCCACTCTATTTCATACTACTGATACACATGACCACACACATGTAGAAAAGATAAATAATCACCAATATTCGTATTTCGTGCTTGAACCAGCATGCGTCAGTTGGTTCAGATTATCATCTCCTATATATATATATATATAATTACAATATACAAAAATATCTTTTAAACACAACATTTAAATCATTACATCTACTTTTATTCTCCTTCAGTCTCCAAGATTTTGTTTATTTCCCAATCTAGCAGCTTATTTTATCTTTACCTATCATATGTTAATATTTTTTAGATTTATATAGATTTTAAGTTAAATGACTGTGAATTAAATGTTGAACTATACTGATATATTCTATTAATATGACATGACAGTTTTTTTAAGTATCAAGAAAGTTTATGATACTTTGTTTTTCTTCGATATTTATAGATATATGAATCAAAGTAATGTGATCTTAAAGTCAAACGAGACTGACAGTGAACTCACTAATTACCAACATACTATGTGTATGTATATAGCTATAGAAAAACTGACTCCCAGAGAATTTAACATTTAATAGTGTTGTACTTTTTAAAGATTATTCTAATATCTTAGCTTTTGCTTCTGTTATCATCAAACAGCTTGAAAAGAAATTGTCGTGTTTCCGTTAAATCTGACTTTTCCAGTTAAAGATCCTAGTGATTTTATCGGTTCTTCAATTATGCCTTTGAAAGGTCACGAACATATATACTCTTTAAAAACTTCTTTCAAAAGAATGAAATCTGTTGAGCTTTGATTTAATGCATACCGAAGAATATTGCATATGTGTGTTTGTAGATGTATTATTTTTATTTATGTGCAGACTTTAAAATTGTTTGCATTTCTTTGAAAATATTTATTAAAAGCTTTTTAACTTTAACCCTTTGATATGTCAAAACCCTGCAGGAGGCGTTTTGTTCAAATCAAATGTAACTTTTAAAAATATGAATTGAAAATATAAATATAGAATTTTTTCAAAAAGTTTTTTTTCTTCAGAGCTCTGTTAACTTAATTTATACAAAAAAAAATGGAACATTTAAAATGGCATAAAAAAAATAAGTTTAAAAGCTAAACTATCACCAATATGAATGTTTTGTGTGTGTGTGTGTGTGTATATATATATACGTTTAACATATAAATTGCATATATGATATAGATTCACCTTAGAGATAATCAAAAGTTTCTGAACAAAGACCATACGCACAGAAATATTGTTACCCATGTTAAACATTCCAACCCTCAAAATCCGTTATATATTCTGTAAAAATTATCTATTACCAAAATCGTTCTTCTAAGATTGTCTCATTTCTTTTTCTGCTCCTATTTAACTTTAATTAAACTTGTTAATATTTGATTGACTACAAGTATAATTTATATACTTGAAGTTTAGATGTAACCATAAGAGACTTGAGCACAGACTTTTAAGCTCTCTTCAGTTATCCACTCTGTCTCATACAACCAATACCCGTATCATGTGTGTTAGTTGCATGAGATAGAGCGAATAGTGACAAGGAGCTTGAAAGTCTGTGTTCAAGTCTCTTATGGTTATATTTAAGCTTGTTAAGTTAGTTTCACTATCTAATGTTCATATTTCTCGTTCTTATCATAAAGATTTAAACAAAAATCAAATAAAAATTATACTTATTTCAGTTCTCTTTACGTTTTTCCCACTCTCTTTGCAATTTATTCTGATCTTCTTCAACAACATTAATTTCAAAAATAAGCATTTAATACTTTCTTTTTCACTTCTATATAAACCCCTTTTATAGTCCAAATTATTCTATTAGTGCAGTGATAACCCCCCTCCCGTTCATCTAAAGTTTAAAAATAGACGCTATTCTTTATTGAAAATTTGAAATACCAGGCATTCTTAAACCTGCAGCCTAATTGTAAATATAGAGGACTTGAACTCAGATTTTCAATGCCCTTCACTATCTTATACTACCAATACATATGACCACACATATATAGAAAAGATAAATAACCACCAATATATGTATTTCATGCTAAACCAGCACTCATCAGTTTGTCCAGATTACCATCTTCCATATATATATATAATAAATAAAGTTTGATATCTGTATTCGTTTCACAATATATGTAATATACAAATCAATATATATATCAAAATACAGTACAATTTATATAAATTATATTTTTATAGAAGTACTTTCGACTATACACTTTGTAGTCTTTATCAACTATATAACGTTGAATAATCAAAACGAGACAACCTTTAACAATACCCATAGTTCAATTCAGATTTCCCACAATTCTGTTATCTTAACATTTGATGACTGGCGATTCATTAACATTTGATGATTTCTTGAAATCAACAGAGCCTCTTTTATTTTACGTTTATTATGACAACGTTCAATTTGAATAATTTTCATATTTTTTATAATCAAATTTAAATCCATATTGACAAGATTTATTATGATCAAGATTTATTATGATATATATATAATCAGTGCTCAGTTTATATTAAGATAGCAAATTCTTACACTGTAATGGACAAGCTTCAACCTACTCCAACTCTTCAGCCATCCATACCTTTGAAAATCTGATGATAGAATTCCCAAATCCATGCTGATGCCAATATTATTGTCAAGCCCATGTTGACCTGAAGTCACTCTGACCCCTCACTTATAGAACAGTATCCATTTAAATACATAGAAGAGGGATGAACAAAATGCAGGCTAAATATTTAAGCACTCTTAAACCTGGAGCCTAATTGTAAATATAGGGGATTTGAACTCAGATTTTCAAGGTCTTTCACTATCCACATTATCTTATACTACTGATACACATGACCACACACATGTAGAAAAGATAAATAATTACCAATATACATATTTTATGCTAAATCAGCCCTCAACAGTTGGTCTAGATTACCATCTTTCATACATATATATATATAATCAGTGCTCAGTTTATATTAAGATAGCAAATCCTTACACTTTAATGGGCAAGCTTCAACCTATTACAACTTTCAACTCTTTGGCCAACCATACCATTGAAAATCTGATGATAGAAGTCCGAAATTCCATGCTGATGCCAATATTGTTGTCATGCCCATGTTGATCTGAAGTCACTCTGACCCATCATGTACAGGACAGTATCCATGTAAATACATAGATGAGGGATGGGCAGAAGGCAGGCTAAATATTTAAGATTTGATGAGTGCTGGTTTAGCACAAATATGGTTATTGGTGAATATTTATTTTTTCTAAATGTGTGTGGTCATGTGTAATGATAGTATGAGATAGTGTGGATAGTGGCCTTGAAAATCTGAGTTCAAATCCCCTATATTTACAATTAGGCTCCAAGTTTAAGAGAGCCTGGTATTTCAAATCTTACATATTTAACCGGCATTCTGCCCATTCCTCTTCTATATATTTAAATGGATAAAGTCCTATATATGAGGGGTCAGAGTGACTTCAGATCAACATGGGCATGACAACAATATTGGCATCATCATGGGATTTTGGGATTCTACCATCCAATTTTCAATGGTATGGATGGCTGAAGAGTTGGAGGTTGAAGTAGGTTGAAGCCTGTCCATTAAAATGTAAGGATATGCTATCTTAATATAAACTGAGCACTGATTATATATACGTATGAGAGATGGTAATCTGGACCAACTGATGAGTGTTGGTTTAGCACAATATATATATATATTGGTGATTATTTATCTTTTCTACATGTATATGGTCATGTGTCTCGGTAGTATGAAATAGTGTGGATAGTGAAGGGCCTTGAAAATATGAGTTCAAATCCCCTATATTTATTCTTTATTCATTAAAATTGTCTGACCATTGAATAACTTATTTCATATTTGTTTTTCTTGTTTATATGTTTAATTGCTTTGTACAACTAATTTCTCTATTTTTCTTTCTTGTTACTTATTTGTAATCTTTATTGTAATAAAAACAAATGTACAAGTAAATTCGTATTTTCACAACTAACTCGTATTTTTGTTTTTCCTCTTTTTTATTCGTTTAATTATGTATGCAAATTTTTTACTTAACTATCAATTGTAGTATCATTTTTGAAAAAAAGTACACATAGTATATTTCATTTTTACTTATCTTTATTTTCCTTTATAAATAATATAACTTCCACTAATGTTTTATTTATCATTTGATATTTTCAATAGTGGTTCAGTGAATTTCTCAAGGGTCTATAAATATCCCTGAGTTCCTACTAAATGATTACCTTATTAATGATAAATTAATTACAAATATTAAAAGATTTTTATTAAAATCGATAACGACTGTTGCAACAATTTAGGCTAATAAAGATGCGTGTTTGGTCTAATATGATAAATAATTGGCTCATTGTGCTATATCTGAATATTTATTTTAATGTCCAACAAACATATTTATAAATAAATTCATTAATAAAAAACTATGGATCACAAATAAATTATTAAACACTTTGATAATCTTGTTATTGGCTAAATATTAACTTTACCCAAATACTTTAGACGATCCGCAAGTTTAGGATTTATAGGGTAATTCAAAGTCTAAAACCTACAAATTTTTGTTTTATTTTATAACTTTTGTTGATTTTATATATATTATAATTTTAATTAATAAAAATATAATTTAATTATTGTTCTCTTTCTGAAATTTATCTTTATTTGGCATGAGTCTCATGATAATGACGTAGTATGGCTCTATAAAAATCAATTAACTATTATGGTAAAATTTATACAGGAAATGATAGATAATAAGAGTATTTATTTTCATTTTTATATTTGTTTTATTATTACTGTTACGAAATACATTGAATAGACAGATTTCCATTAACTAATGAGTGAGGGGGAGGGGTATTAAGATGGATGAATAAACTTATTTTAAATTTGAACCTCTATCCAGTAATGTCCAATGTTAAATTTTAATTCTTAATTACTTCAATTAACTGCCAAGAAACTTAAGCATTTGTTTACTAAGAAATCAATGATAATTTAAAAGATAAGTTTGGGTAATAGAAACATATTTTCCGTTGCTTTTTATTCTACTTTCTTCTTTCACTTCTTTATACATCATCATTTTACTCTTTATTCAATGATTTGATCCATACATAATAAAAGCACACCATACTTCACATGAACATAGTTGTGCAATATATCGCCATGATTTATTTCTTTAGTTATTACATATATTGTTTGCAGTTTATATTCTCTTTATATATGTATAATAAAACAAGGTCCATTCTTTATTTCATTGCAGTCCCTCTGTGATACCAAATAACAAAAATTTTACTTCTGTAGTTTTAAATCTCATAAATATCAAAATCAATATGCCACTCGAACTAACTAAAAAATTAAAAGAACAAACTATTATGTGTGCGTATATATATAATCTACTGAAACAATGCAATTTCCAATCAAAGTGAGTGAAATTAATATTAGTTTTATAAATTTTGATTGATGTTTTTATCAGCATATGTAAATTAAATCTACTTCCCTTGAGCATGTGTCTAAACATGATTGCATCTTCCAATATTACCTATTCCCCAAAAGAAAGATGCTAAATGCAAGGTTAAAGAGAACTGCCACTTTGTCAACAATATATATGCAATGAACAAAAAAGAATCCTGCACTCCCTGCCAAAAAAGTAGTTCACTTAAATAAATTCATTTACATCTTATAATCAAATTTTATGTAAGTCACCACTTTTGTGATTCTCTATAAATCTCGCAATCCTCTTGGATAACTGTATCTATGACTATGACAACCAGTTAGTTGAAAGCATACTCAGCTGACTATCTTGATATATTTAACATTTTTATTTAAACAAGCTTATCTTAGTAAACATGTTGTATGTATTATTTACATTGAATAGGCAATACATAGAGTGAGTTTTGCCGGTTTTTAACAACAGTTATACACAAGCATAAGAAGTAGTGGTCATGTGATGCTTATTGGCTTAATATTACTCTATTTAGTATAGTAGTAAAGTGATGAATTGTGGAACTCAACGTAAATAAACTGTGGCTTTAATACAAGCACTTCTGATGCTCAAAATTTTTATGTTTTCCTAAACTATAAACTATTTGATTATTTTTATATACTTTTACTTCATTTCTAGAGCACTAATTTATTAATTATATAAGTAAGATTTGATAGTTTTTGAAGGGACAATAACGGATATGATTTTTTTAAAACTTTGTTAACTCTGAATAATTATTTGCCGATGAATTTGTTATCTGTGTGCTTACATATACATACATGCAACTATTATATATGTGGGTATCAGACAATAGACAAACTGGTTTGCAACTTATTAGTGTTATCTTTGACTTAAAAAGTGACTTGAACAAATTTTAGTAGATATTAATAATAAACTAATTGGGGAAAAAAAAATATTAAATTTTTATTAAAACTCATTAATTACTTAAGTTGGCAATATGTTTTACAACTGAAATTTTTAGTCAAGGACATGTGATTGAGCATCAATATTGTTTATCATTCTTTTTAATATAATATTAGTATTACCTCAATTTAAGAGATATCTCATAAACTTTAATCAGTGCTAATATAGTGTATAATCTATCCTCATGATGGAGTTACATAATTTTTGCTATAGAGAAAAATAAAATTTAAATGATAAATAAAATTGCTACAAGCAGTATGTTAAATAAAATTTAAGGAAATATATTTTGCAGTACAAATAATTTATTATTACAACAATATCCATTATTTAATAAAAATATATATCAATGACAAATATAATGCATGCAGAAATGAAAATCCATGAGAAATGTCCACATGCATTTTTGAGTTAATTGTTTCAAGTACAAATATTAAATAAACTGAAGAAAATAATATATTTTGTAAAAATATATATATATGTATTAAGGAAAACAAAAATTAATCGAAACACAACATGTGTTATGAAGTAAAAGTAAATAATATTTAATATATATTTGATATAAATTCAAGGTTAAATACTTATATTGTAAGTTCAAAAATGAATGCAGATATTATTACAAAAATGCTGCTCTATGTATATTTGATTTTATCATTTGTGTATTTGGTTTTAAATAATTTATATTCTTTTGATAAATAAATTATTTTTATTGTAAAATACATTACTTTCTTGATTTTTTTTGCTATATACTTGAAACCACAAATCCGAGATTAAATGAAATTTTTTTAGTTTTTATCCATTAGTTTGTTGAGTTTTTTTAAGCTGTAGATCATACCCTATGTTAGCATCTTTTAACTAGTTCTACATTACTAAAATGTGTAATTAGAATAAGTTAATTTTTATAATTTAGTCACAAAATTATTTTTATAACAAAGTGAATTCTCTAATTCCACTATAAAACTAATTATATAAGTGTGAACTCGTAGGTTTGAAAAATAATAAAAATAAAAGATAGCCCAAGGTTAACTGAAAGAAAGTAATGTAAGAGTCTGCTATCTATGTTAATAATTTTTATTAGTCATTCATTAGACTAGAGATTATCCAATAATGAATAACATTTTTGTAGTGCAATTTTCATTACACCACTCTTATGCAGGGTATGGACTGGTTTTTATCCACTTTTTAACACCTTGTGGAGGGATAGTACTATAAACATATGATCAAAGACATATGAAAAATATGTATGATCTCTAAGATACACATTTCATACTGAATCAGAACTCACCAGTTGGCCCAGATCATAATCTCTTACACATATCTTTATTATTGTTCAGTGTATAGATAAAAAATTACTAGTTTAGTTTATATGTGTCAAATGTGTTGCCCTCATAACTGTGTCACAAATCACTTAAGAAAAGTTTGTTAATGATTTTTATTATTCATTCATTAGACTAGAGATTATCCCATAATAAATAATATTACTGTAGTGTAATTTTCACTACACCATTCTAATGCAAGATAGAGACTGGTTTCTATCCACTTGTAATACCTTGTGGATGGATGTACTCATAATCATATGATCAAAGGCATGTGAAAAAAATCTATGATCCCCAAGATACACATTTCATGCTGAACCAGCACTCATGGGTTGACCCAGAAACTTTTCCTATTTAGTTCTAAAATAAAATAGATTGTTACTCTTCTAATGTGGATAAAAATCTTGGGTTTATTTATTTATTGTACTAATCAATTTTAATTTATATATACTCAGATGTGGTAGTAAAGAAGTGTTATTTTTTAAAAAAATTATGAAATACTTTTATTAAATTTTAAATAAACTTCTATACAAAAATTTTCAATTGGATGGACAGTTGAAGAGTTGGAGTGTGGGATAGATTGAAACCTGTCCATTAAAGTATGAGGTTTGGCTATCTTAATATATATCTGAGCACTTATAGCATATATGTGTGGAGATGGTAATCTGGACCAACTGATGATTGCTGGTTTAGCATGAAATACGTATATTGGTGATTATTTATTTTTTCAACATATATGTGTTCAAGTGTATCAGTGTTATGAGATAGTGTGGAGAGTGGTGGGTCGTGTGAAAGTCTGTGCTCATATACCCTATATATTACAAAAATTTTGTTTGTAATCCTATGTATATATGAGTTATATATATATAATACTGAACATTTTCGATTCTACTTTTTTCAATATACTTGTTTTCAATAATCTTTGCTACATGGTAGTCAATAATAAAATAAAATTCTTTAAATTCTAACATCAATATAAAACATACATCCCACAGCGATTTTTTCACTTTCAATTTTCATGCTGTAGCATTAAAATAAATTTTAACACGTATTTTTGAAAGCTGATATTTTTGTTTAAGTACAACATCGATTTGATCTTTTATTATTATCTCATGATAAAAAAGCAAATTTGGATAGGTATCGGTGTGTGTGTGTGTGTGTACAATATCTTAATGTGTATATATGTACTTTACTTTAGATTTGGCTGTTTATCCTGTTATAGGACGACCGTGTTGATTGTAAGAAATCACTCACTATTGAAAAAGTATACATGTTGGTGGCCCAGTGGTTAGCACGGCTGCTTTACAAGCAGTTGTCCCGGGTTCGCTTCCTGGCCGATGCTTTGACACATAAAAAAAAACATTTTGATTTGAAAAAAATATACCTGTTTAATTTTATAACATAAGAAGGTACTATAAATTAGTGATAATACTTGATGAGTATAATGTTTCCATTGAGATATTGTTGATCATGCTGTTTTGGGAAAACTTGTGAAAGTCTGTGCTCATATACCCTATATACTACATATAAAGATACAGGTATATAATAAGCTTGTGTTTCAGTTATTACATAGTAGAGATGTCTGCCCATTCCTTGTGTATGTATTAAATGGATTATGTCCTGTACATGAGGAGTCAGATTGATCTTAGGTCAACATGGGTGTGACAAAAATCTCAGCCTCAGAGTAGCCTTTGAGCATTTCATCATCAGATTTTCAATTGGATGGACAGTGTAAGAGTTGGAGTGTGGAATAGATTGAAACCTATCCATTAAAGTATGAGGATTGGCTATCTTAATATATATTTGAGCACTTATAATATATATATATATATATATATATATATGTGTGTGTGTGTGTGTAGAGATGGTAATTTGGACCAACTGATGATTGCTGGTTTAACATGAAATATGTATATTGGTGATTATTTATCTTTTCAACATATATGTGTTCAAGTGTATCAGTGCTATGAGATAGAGTGAAGAGTGGTGGGTCATGTTAAGTCTGTCCTCATATACCATATATATATTACTAAATTTTAAAAGTTTATATAAAAATCATCTGTTTGATTAAAATTTCTACTTGATAAAATAAATGAAATACAAATCAGTTCTTTTAACGTCTTAAAATTAAACATGATTTGAAATATAAAAAAATCTTCAGTAGATTTAAAATTTAAAAAAATATATTTTGGCAGAAATACAAAGAATGTTTAATTTGTTTAAATGTTAATTTTTATATAATATTAACCAGATAATGAACTAAGTATTATTCTTTTAATAAAGATAATGTTGAAAGAGTAATTGTGGAAAATAAAATTAAACCATGAATTTTAATTCTTATAAAATATATTTAAAAGTTTAATTATTTAATAAAATGTTATATTTATTTTTTTGTATATCAATGCCCAAATATCTATCAGTTATAAATTTATTACTGTTTAAATACAGGGAGACTAATCATTAGTTCCTACAATTACCAATCTATTACAAGATGAAATTTCTTTCTAAATTTAATTGTTTTTTTAATCCGTAGTCAGTTTTTCTAATTCATAACTTTTCTTCATACGTCACACTGCCAAACTTTCTAATTTCATCCAATCATCTCACTTAGGGTCTCTTTCCTTTTTTTATTACAATCTTCTGGAATGCAGAAAAAGACTTAAATTGTCTATCTGTTATAATTTCTTCTATCATTATGACCAGATCACCACTGTTTCGAGTTCTTGTTTCAATAATGTCTGTGATACTTGTTGTTTCTCTCGTAATGTATTTTATTTTCCATCTCTTCTTGTAACTCCTAACATATCTCTCTCTATACTTTGTTGAGCAGTCTGAAATCTCTGTATTGTTCCTCTATGCTTCAAATCTTCAATCCATAATTCAGAACTATTAAAACACATCTATTTAAAACCTTCCTTTTCAAACACAAGCACTCCATCCAAGTTTAATTCTATAATTAATTTCAACCATTATATTTTTTATCTATATTAGTAATATATTTAAGATATTTATAATTGATACCCTTTTTTAATTCATGATTATTTATCTTTACTTTCTTTTTTTTAGGAAATGCATTGCACATTACTTTAGTTTTTTATTTATCTATAATCCTTTTTTCTTACATATATCTCTTGCAATATTTCTTAAAACTCTGAAGAATTATTTGCAAAAACAACTCCATCATCTGCAAAATCTGCATGGCTTAAATAATCTCCATTTAGGTTTACTCTCTTAACTTCCCATTTTAATCCCAAAGTACTTTTCTATAAAACTATTGCAAAAAGTTTTGGAGATACAAAATCACCCTATTATACTTCCTTCCTTATGATAATCTTCTTACTATCCTCATGTAATCTAATCACTACTGTTGCACATTGATAAATATTATTTAAAATATGGCAATATCCCTGGTCTATACCTTGAATGTTCTATAGTTTTTATCACTGTAGAAATAGCTTATAGAATCAAAGGTCTTTTCATAATTTAATAAATACAAAGAATAATAGCAACTCAGATTTATTGGCTCTTTCTATAACTTTTCTAAATAAACGGATGTGATCTAAAACAGGCAAACTTTCCATAAGAGTATTATCACTTAGTGCAAGCCATAGTAAGAGATGCAGTGTAATATACATTATTCTCAAGAAAAATATTTGCTGATTTTATGAAATTTAGATAGAACTAGTTAGTTTTACTAAAATGGAATGTTAATTTATTAGAATTCATCAATTTAGAGAAATGTTTTTCCTTGCTTCATTTGAAAGCTAGTTGGAACAATTTAAGAGATGTAGTGCAATATACATTATTTTCGTCAGAAGGCTTGTGCATAAAATCCCTATCTGATGCCTATTCAATATCCCCAGAATAAATTAGTTTGTGAATTTTATCAATGAGGAACATTAGATCTGAGAGCACTGCACCTAGATCTCAGGATCTAATGCAACCCTCCAGTAGCCACCTTTTATCACTACTTAACTACAAAACTATGAGACTAAAATTGAAAACACAGTAATGTTTTTAATCCAAGCTCATTAGCTTATATAGTCATATAGGTCTGAACTCAGTTCAGTACCCATAAATTTTGGAACCAATAGCCACCACTATCCTATTAGGCAAGATATCTAGCCACAAGCTAAAAATTAGTCTGAAGATATTGGAAGAGTAGGTACTAGATAGGGATTTTATGTGTAAGCCTTCTGGCATCCAAGGATTACTCTGGCTTGCACTAAGTGGCACTACTGTTATGAGCAGTTTGCCTGATTTAATAACAGTTATGAGTGAGCATAATGGTGATTGTGGGATGAGATTTATTGTGATAAAACTACTTTTAAATTCCACTTATTCTTTTAATTGGTTAGAATCCAAAGCTTACTGTAAATAAGTTGCAATTATTTTGATTTGCAGAGAGTTAATGTAGGACTGATAGGTCTGTAATGTATAATTTCTTCTTTATCAGATCTCTTAAATATTAATATTAGTATGAATTTTCATAATCATCTGGTATCTCTTTATTATATATATATATATATAGGTTTGTCAGTAATTATTTTCATTCCTTTATCTGTTTTTTTTTTTAAATATTAATTATAATTCTATTATTTTCTAAAATTTTTCTTTTCTTCACAGATATGCGTGTACCTCTTCTTTATCTAAAATACTCTAAAATACTTGGCGATAAAGAACAATAGTAATTGTAAAGGTTACTTTTTTTTGTTTTTTATAATATTTCCATTTTTTTCTTTTTATTGCTGAAATATCTTTTCTTCCAATACCAAGGTGTTTTGCAGTTCTGAAGCTTTTTTTCTCTTCTTTAACTTTCTTTATCAATTCACAATTATATTCTCTTATATCATAGATTTAGTACTATTGAACAAACTCTATATATCCAATTCTTATTAATGGATCATTTTTAAATATTTTCATATTTTTTTCTTTTCTTCAGACAATGCTTGTCTCAAAGTTACTGGTGAATTACTGGGGGGGGGGGGGGGATATCAGATATCTTTTTTAGAATTCATAATAGAATATTTATTAATATCTTATTTCAGTTAAGTCTGAACAGCTTTAAAGTATGTTAATATTTTAAAATGATTTGCAAGTTCTAATTTAAATTCACTGGAGTGTTTCTAATGATTAGAAATATCAATTGAGAATATGCTTTTTTTAAATAATTTTTATCTCTCTAGTATTGCTTTAATGTATATCTTATAACTCACTAATCAATAATCAATAATCAGTTCCTCCATTGAAGCTATTAAAGACATCACAAGCTTTAAATATTTTCTGTTACTTAAAATATTTGTTTCTGCTAAACTTTCATTTTAATGCTTCTACATAAATTTCCATTTGGCTTTTTTTTTAAAAAAGAATTTATAATAAACAGGGGTTTTTTGTGACTCCACAAGTCTGTGCAATCTCTCATTTTTATTAACATAATTAAACTTAACCACAGCACATTCATCTTTCAATTAGTAATTAATTCTAACATTCAAATTCCCCATGATAGTTTCAACATGGTGTTTGATCAAAGCATTTCATTTATTTATATAAAAATACTTTACTCACCATTACAGAGATAACTTATTGGAACATAAACCCATGTTATCTGCAGTTGGTATCTTCAATTAATTTGAATAACTAATTTTGCCATTCTGCATGATGAACCATAGATATTCACAATGATATTCTTTCATTTTTTATTTATAATAAATTTTACTCAACTTCCACTTCTAATATTTGTGCCTATGTAGTAATATACATATTCACTTTTAAATGACTTGTTTTTTCTAATTTTACAAACTCCAACAATCTCTTTTTAATATTTGACAGTTTAATTCAAGAAGTCTGATCATCCATTTATAAAGCTCACAAGAAGTGAGGTATGATTTAAATGTTGTTGGATTTACCAGTTTCTCAATTCAAAAAGAGTAAAGTTTATCTTTCAAATGCTGTAATTATCAACTTCTAAGACTTAATAAAAAGCAAGGCTTCATATAGTAGTATTATATTTGATGATTTGTGAATTATAAGTAGCTGAATATTTAAACTGAGATAATCCTTCTAGTGTTCATGCTTCAATGATATATTAATGTGCTATGGTTGAAATTTTTATGAATCCTAGAGTTGAGATCCTATACATTCCTTTGATAGTTGAAGGTCAAATCTCTGAACAGTGAAATCATGATATATGTATTCTGTTTATTGATGTATTGTTATATTAATACAACACTATTTATGAAAATGACAGAAATGCAGTAATAATTAAATAAATAAACTGAAGATACATTTTGTATTAGAAATGAGAAATCAAAAGACAACTTGTTCAATTATCTTATTTTTAAAGGAAGGCCAATTGAAAAACTGCAGATTTGATTGCAGTCTGAATTAATTGGATTATAAAGCTGCATAGTCAAAAAAGATTTAAAACCTGGGATAGATTGATTAATAAATTTATACGATTGTCATATTATGTGTTTATGTATATGAATTATATATAATAGATGCATAACTTAAGTTCACTGATTTAAAAAATTAAAAAAAAAATAGATCTACAGCATCAATCATAATTATTAAATGTTTACTAATTAGTCTATAGATTTTATAATACTATCAAATGATTTGTAAATGAAATGTAGTTTATAAAATTATAATCAATAAAATTATAATTTATATTATGTAGGGAAAGAGAAAAAATAATTTTAGTGCTGCAAATGAATTTGATTTACATAATTTAGGAAAATGTATAGTAACGCGCTCAGATTTGCTTGCTGATGAAGATTAAAAAAATAATTAGACTTTTCTAATGCACTAAAATTAAAAGAGTTAGAAAACAATTTTCAAAAGTCAGTTATGACTTGTCTTTCATTGGTGGTCGAGAGGTCAGCACGACTGGCTTGCACTTGCAGGCAGTTGCCTGGGTTGCGGGTTCACATCCCGGCCGATGCTATGACACTTAAAAAAAAAGTCAGTTATGACTTTTTTTCTACCATTTCCTATAAATAAAAATACATGTTTGTAAATAAATAGTTAATAATTCTGGTAACTAGGTTTTGATAAATATGTTTTTTAATAAACACCCTCGTATAAATAAATATAGATTTGATTACATGTTCGGTGTTAAAACAACATATTGTGAGAACATATAAATAGGTCTGAAAAGATAAACACAATAGCCCATACTCTGAGTCTGGCTCAAGGAGAAATCAGCATATATTGATTCCATGAAGGTAGGAGAAACTGCTGATTAAAACAGATTCCCACAGAATATCTTGGATAGCTGTGACTTGCTGATTGTTTTACAGTACATTTCAATACTCTATATACCTCAGCAACCATGATGAGAGTAGCTTGTAAATGATTATTTACCATGAGTGGTTAGAGAGTTTCAACTACATCAGTCAAAAGACCTGGAACTATGCAATCACATCCAGAAGAACCCTGAAGTTTGCTAAATTACAACATTGCCTGCTTTAAAGAAAATCATCTTTTAAAAAAAGTGGATCCTGCTGTAAAACCTACTGTATAATTCTAATAAAACTCATCTACTATGTTTGCTGTGACCAACACCAAAAAAAGATAATCGCAATAAGGAGAGAATTGATAGAAATTCTCAATAAAGATGAGCTCTATGTAGTAAGCATAAGGTATCTGCAAAAAAAATTAAAATATTTGGTAAGATCTTATCTTTATATTTATCCATAACACTTTAAACTTAAATATTTATAATTATTTCTTCTATTCAATATTTTGTATTTTATTTTTATTTATCTGGAAGCAGTTGCAAAAATATAAGCAATGATTTCATATTTTGTTTATTTATATTAATAAATTTTTACTTATTAAGTTTAGTTTGTTTTTGCTTTTCACACTCTTTTTCAAACTTATGTCATCAATATCCACTTGGAGAGCGTCTGCAGAAAGAAGAGTTGTAATTTAAAATGATGCTGAACAAATGATATTAAGATTTCCAGAATTAAAAAATTTTAGACTTTATTTAAACTTTCCAAATACAAACAACTTGCTAGTAATAACACACAAATAGACAATACAGGTTAGTAATTACACAACCTTTCGAGTAGTAGTATTCTCCACTCTTCTTCAAATGTTGCTGGCCTATATGCACAGTGACAATATTCACTTAGAAATTGAACTCGCACCTTTAGAGCTGGTAGAGCGTTTGCCTTAAATTCGATATTCAAGAATCTAAAGGTGCGAGTTCAATTTCTAAGTGAATATTGTCACTGTCCTTATATGCCAGCAACACCTGAAGAAGAGTGTAGAATAATACTACTCGAAAGATAGTGTAATTACTAACCTGCAACACCTGAAGAAGAGTGTAGAATAATACTACTCGAAAGATAGTGTAATTACTAACCTGTATTGTCTATTTGTGTGTTATTACTAACAAGTTGTTTGTATTTGGAAAGTTTAAATAAAGTTTAAAATTTTCTATACATTCAACATTCGCTCTTAAATGATGGAAATTTTCCAGAATTAGGCTTTCTATTTTGAAAGCTTGGTGTCTGAAGATTATTTGAATCTAGAAAAATAAACAAAAATACTTTTGGAATAATTACACTTAATTTACCTTCCATGTTAGGTTTTTTAATTATCATGAATAGAGTATGAGTTACATTAAATAAGTACATTTAACCATTTTCTAATTATATATATTTACAACTATCCATTATTCAAATCTATTATAATATATAATAAAGACACTATAACAGAAAAAGTATTAATTTAAGAAATGAAGTATCTTTCCAACATGTCAACATAATACTCATCGTTTATTAAAGAAACAATATTTACTGTTAAATTTTAAAACATCCATTTTTTATTTATGACTTTCTGATTCATCACTTGTTCATTGTGTGAAACAAATCAAGCATCTTTCTTTTTTTTTTTCTGTCTTTTCTTCACCAATCATTTTAATAATTTTTTTTTGTTATTGTAAAATACTAATACTTTTATAAAATTAGTTTCAGCTTTTTGTACAAAAGTGAATATTGTTTCATTCTCATTCTCAAATTCACCTTAGTTTCTCCATAATACATATAAGGTGAATTCAATACAGATATTATTGAAGTCATTTGTAAAAAAAAGAAATGACAGAAAAAAGAAAAATCAAAGAAGTTCGGTTTATTAATGAAATATTAAGAATATGATGATGCTGAGTCATTAAAAATATACTTGGTTTCTTAAAATAATTTTATACTCTATTCACTGCTATAATGTCATTATATTATTTATAACAATGATACAGTTTTGATATTATTTATATAATAACCTTATTTAGACACTAGTGAATGTGGAATTAATATGACTGGTACTGTCGAAGTTAATTGATTCGGTTATTAGCTCTGTATAATTCAATATATATATATATATTGTACCGAGACAAAGTCAGTACATGTTTATACCCACACACACAAGCAGCGTAAATACTCTATATTTTATTTACTTTCAATTTATGATAAATTGTAAATATATTTTCTTTCAATACTTTATAAAATATAATATAAAATAAAATGCTAATATTTCTGATTAAATAGTTAATAAAATGTTAATAATTCTAATTAAATAATTTAAGGCTTTCATATAATTTATTGTAATAATATCCTCTAAAAAATAAAAATATTAAAATATTACTAATATGCCATTCTAAATCTCAATAAGTAATTTCCATTCTAAATCTCAATAAATAATTCTACTTGTATCTGCCGCGGGGGTAATTAAGAAAAGGGTTTATTTTAAATTATAACTATAGCAAAAGTTAAAAGCTTATAGAGGTGATTTTGAGATTAAATGCTCGACTTTTAAACTAATGTAAGATTGTATTGTTCTCTTAAAACACACACGCACGTATGCATCAAAGGTATGAATAAGTATAAATTTTTTAACTGAGATTGCAATATGAGATTGCCTAAACCTAAGATTGCCTCAAGCATATGGATTGAATGAACATTACGTAGGACACGGACCCCAACGACAACTCAGAGAATATTGAACTCTGGGGGGAGATTGGATCCTCAGATAATAGCCAACCCATATAAATATGAGTCTTAGTCTTTGTCTTCACCTTGATTAAACCACCTTGATTGACCTTAAAAACTTTGATTAACCTTAAAAAACCTTGATTACAGTTTTTACATTCTTTGTTTTGTTTTGCTTATGCGTATAATTTTAAAATTCTTCCAGAAGCTACAGCTATAACATTTTTTTATCCGGGCTATCCAATATGACCACTGTGAAATTAACCTTTAGAGCGTCGATAGTCATGATGGGCTAAGAAACCCCTCAGTGATTGATCGACGCTCCGCCGCCAGAACATCTCCACCGCTATGAATAATCAACCACAGTGTCATCCAAACATCGTACTCCAATCAGTCCAATGACGTTGTCCCGTCTAACTTACAAGAATCGTCCAAATATACTATGCTGAAATTATATAAAATAAATAACCATTTATTATGGAAACAGTATCCAACCGGTTCGAACCCTCATCAAATTAGAAGCAGCAGAAGATTACGCAAAATCCTAGGTAAATATTTTATTTCTTTTATGCTCCCATTCATTCTTTAAGTATACTTTAAAAGGCAATCTCATAAATAATTAAATTCATATTTCGTAAATCAAAATATAAAATGATCCATAATCCTCATATTTGAATATTAATATTTTTTAACCTCAACGTCCGTAAATAAAATATCAGACGTTATATAATTCCTCATATTTAAATCTTAGGACTTTTCCTGTTATGAACTTTGATCAGAACTATTGTTTGCTTTTTCGCAACGAAATTATAACACATACCTAACTTCAAATGTAAAAGAAGAAAATATATTATATCATCCATGTTTATTATGCTTAATATGTTCTTTTCTGTGCGAGTGCAAGAATGCGTGTATGTGTGTGCAAATAAATCTATTAACTAATGTTTTCATTTTTTTTATATTCAATAAATTCCATTTTTATTTAAACAAGTCGAGCATTCCTCAAATCATTCTCTATAATTAAAAATATATTTAAGTATTATAAGTAAAATTTATTCACGCAATTAATTATGTTTACTTTTAAATTTGTCTTTATTTTGTTTATTTCTTTAAACTTCATCGTGCCGTAAGTCACGATGTTTATTTACTATGTAGTTAAGATAGGTTTAAGAGTTGGGAGGGTCTATTATTAATAAATATAAATAATGTCAATAAAGCTAGTATGAGTAATTCTGTTGGACTGTAAGATAACGGGGGGATGATATTATAAGCTTCTAATTTAAGGATGCGTAAGTCAAGCATTCGTATTAGTCACCAAATAACCAATGACCCGATCCAATATTTGGACCGATCTATAAATCAACCAAACTCTCTCTCCATTGGTTATTATTGCGTTCTTTTACCAAAATGATATTATTGAAACAATTTCATCGCGACCCTGAGTGACCCTTATTGGTCCATGCTGGGAGTTTGAGCTTATGGGCGGGATTAGACTTCGAAATCGTTTTGATATGACGTAAGGTGATGCGAGAAATTAAATTGTAAATTAAATCATCATATCTGGCGCCCCCTTGTATTGATAATGAACAACTATCGATGTATGAAAATAAATAAAGCTTTACGCTATATCATGTTTATTTCGGAGCTCTCAATCCTATACGATCGGTTGAATAAGGGCCGGTTACAATATATATATATAATTAGTTTCCAACCAGTAACCACCTAAACATTCACAGTAAATATAGCAACCAATATTTCTAACTGCTGTCAAGGCAACCTTCACACCTTTTAATAGCAAGAATATATAACCTTGTACACAGCTATGCATAATATGCACTGATTTTTTTATATAGATTATATTTACAAAGACGTTAATAAACAATCATTTTCAAAAAATATATCATATATCTTTAAATGATTTTCATGATTCTACTATTAACAAAGCTTTTGAATATAAAAATGTTTAAAGCCTGCTTTCCATAAAATATATTTTGAAAGTATGGAAATATAGGATATATAAAACATCAATAAGAATTCGATGTTATAGATAGATAGATAGATAGATAGATAGATAGATAGATAGATAGATAGATAGATAGATAGATAGATAGACAGACAGACAGACAGAGGCAGGAGGAGGAGGAGCAGGAGGAGGTAGGTAGGTAGAGAGAGAGAGAGAGATAGAGAGGAGAGATGAGAGAGAGAGATAGAGAGAGATATGTAGGTAGGTAGGTAGGTAGGTAGGTAGATAGGTAGGTAGGTAGGTAGGTAGGTAGGTAGGTAGGTAGGTAGGTAGGTAGGTAGGTAGGTAGGTAGGTAGGTAGGTAGATAGATAGATAGATAGATAGGTAGATAGATAGGTAGATAGATAGATAGATAGATAGGTAGGTAGATAGATAGATAGATAGATAGATAGATAGATAGATAGATAGATAGATAGATAGATAGATAGATAGATAGATAGATAGATAGATAGATAGATAGATAGATAGATAAATAGATAGATAGGTGGGTGGGTAGGTAGGTAGGTAGGTAGGTGGGTAGGTAAGCAGGTAGGTGGGTAGGCAGGTAGGTAGGTAGGTGGGTGGGTAGGTGGGTGGGTGGGCAGGCAGGCAGGCAGGTAAGGTAAGTAGGTAGGGAAGGTAGGTAAGGTAGGGAGGTAGGTATGTAGATAGGTAGGTAGATATAGTCAACATTCTTGTATAATTACATGTTTAATAATTATTAATTTTATATTTTAATCTGGCTGATTTTTTGAGTTTACTCTGAATTTTCATCACTATTGTCAAGATTAAACTTAGAAACTCAAAAGCTTGAAAAAAAATAGACTCTCTGTTAACTGTTATTTATCCATAGTGTGAGAGAGAATTAATACATATATATGATATTTATAAATATATAAGTGAAAACATATTCCTTCAAGAAAAAAAAAGATGCCATAATATATAAAAAGTAAGGAGATGGTTGGAATATAGTTATAATATGAAGTGTTTTGAGATATCTTTGGTTTCTGTCCTTTAAATTGAATTCAAATATTATACTTGAATAAAAAGATTTGCATTATGTAAAATCTGATCAATTTGTGATTAGATATTCATTCAATTTAACATTTTCAGATTCATAATGAACCTGGGATAGGGTAGAACAATTCATTGGTTATCTAATTAGTCATCACTTACCACTCCATTTTAAAATTAACTGAGCATCTATAGTAAATATAATTAAGTATGCAACTAAAAAAAGATCACATACCTAATTTTTGTGGAAGAATTTTCTCACAAGCAACACTAATTATAGCTCTACTTTCAACTCTCTATAAGAAGAGTCAACCTGATATCTTCATGCTGGTGACCATTACTAGAGAGGACAAATGTTCTGATTCTAATACCTACTTAACATTTAAACATCTGTTTTAAAATAATATTTAACCAATTTAAATATTAAAAATAACAATAAATTAACAAACATCTATTAAATCATAATATAATATAACAATTACGTTTCTCTTCATCTACTCTCTATCTTAAATTATTTTCCTGATATATTTAATTTATAATTTAATTTATCATTATGTAAATGTAATTGAGGAAATAAATTAGTCATATTATTAATTAATCTATAGAATTTGGAATGGAAATAAATTTTAAACATAATTCTATATTTGGAAATTTTGATTTCTTAATTGTTTTTAAATCTAATGCTTAAAAGGTTTTAACTGAATCATTTAATTTGTATTTGATTGCATGTTTGACTTTATATGTTGAGAAAAATAACTATATATTTTACTAGTGATGTTTTATTGTCATAACATGGAATGAAATGGTGGGAACAATGAGTAAACATGCATTTTATAAACAGAATAAATGCTGATGTAATTATTAACTATTTGCTTCACAGACTACATCAAATTCACATAATAATATTTGTCTGAAAGTTTGTGCTGTCATTTAACTTGGTATTTTTATTTATCTAATTAAATTCAAACTATTCAAAATACTTTCAGTTATTAGTAATAACATGCATGTTAGTATATAACACAGCATTTAAAGTAATATTATTCTCTTCTCTTCTGCAAGTGTTACTGGTCAGATGAATGACAATATTTCCAATGTAACCAGACTTGTAGCCTTAAATAAATAGCAAAAAAGAACATCAAGGAAATAATAATGATACTGTAATATATCTATATTTACCAAATATAGTAACCAAATTTAAGAAAATATGAAATCAATATAATATGAGAACAGTCTTCCAAATCAAGGAATCCTAATCTAAATTTAAAATGGTGAAATATAAAGATTGCATCTATAATGTTCAATGTGAATGTAGAATGCATATATCATTGTAATCAGATACTCTACCAAAAATGATTAAATGAGCTCAAAATATTCATTATCAAGAAAAAATCAGATGTTTATAAAACATGGGACCATACATGTATCAATGAAATACATGCTCAATTAGGAAGAGGGCAAAAAATTAGGTCAAGAAGAAAAAATGTTAAAAAAAAAAGTTTTAATAAAGATTGCTTCCATGACTATGGCAAATCACACCATCAGATAATCTAGTGTAATAATCCATAATATTTTGAAACTATTCAATAACTTTGTTCTTAAAAAGAATAGAGAAATTAAGAAGACCTTCAAGATAAATATACAACTTATACTGATTCTTGCCTTTAATAATATAGTTTAGTCAGTTAGTCTTTCCTTAAATTCATTTTTTCATCCAAATCTAAATGTCACCACTTTGATTTGTATACTATTACTGTCATTGCTCAGTCCAATGACATTTTTTTAAAAAAAGATACTTTCATGTTATCTCAAGCCATTTAATTTTTTTTATATAAATTTGTTATGTCTGGCTTTTAGTCTCCAAATGAATTCAACCAAATGTGGTTTCAAAGGCTGGCACATTCCTGATATCATTTTCTGGAGTCATAGAAATATCAACTCAGACTGCCAATTTAAAGTACATGTCTATATTAAATTAATACTTTACATGAAGCTTTATAAAAAAAAATAGTTCATAAGAGTTGAGAAATATTGCTAAGTAAAAACATGTATAAATCATTTGTTCAGTTTTTTCATTAAATAATTTATTTATTCTAATTCCTACCTGCATTTAAAAATGAATATATTCATTCTTTCTTCTGGTAAAAGAGTGGTCATGGTATTCTTTCAAAAGCAAGCCATACTGCCAGATAGGATGATGTGTCAAAGAAATCATGAAGTGAAGTTCTATCTGGAATTGCAATCTACTTGTCAAAAGAATATCAACATCCAGTGCAGAAATTGGTTTATTAACAGTTGTCTATCAGTCGTGACGGTTGTTTGCTTCTTCTATTGCTGGGTCAAGGAACTGACATTGAGCAAGTTATGCAAAGGGCAATGGAACATGGACAAAACACAACTGTCAATTGGAACAACTACATACAAGAAATATGACAGATTGCCTCAATTGATAACCAAATCAGAAGATTGGAGGTGAATAATTAATTGACAAAATCAATGAGAGCTTGTTCACTAAGAATAAGAATAAAACTGAATGAAGGCTTCCTCGGCAGTGAATCTTTGAAGGATTCTGTCAGGAGACACACAAGTTCTTTTTGGTAAAAGTGATAAATCACAGTGCAGAAACATTAATGGTGGCAATTTTAGACAGTACTGAACCCCTGTATAATTTACTCAGATAGTTGGCATGCTTTCAAGATGGAAGAACTGGAAAAGGCTGGATTTTAACATTTCAAAATCAATAATCACTACAATTTCATTAATCCTGACAAGCAAATGGGGGGATCTACTAAATAATGAAATAAATAATACAGAGAAACAACATGGCAGCACTTGAACTCAAATTTGGCTGAACTTGTTTGGAGAGTAGAAGTCAGTGGTGACAATGTACTTGAACCACTTTTGTACCACAATTAAAATTTTCTAGTCTTTTGGAATCCAAATTATAGACATTTTGCCCATACATTTTTTTTTAAAAAAAGAAAGAAAATCAAAATCATTTCAGATAACGGGAAAATACTGAAAAAATAATATCTCTGAAAACATTATGTTATAAACTAATGATTATGATTATTTATGACTGTATATAGAAAATACCAAACCTATTTGTCATCTCTCACCTTGGTCTGATTGTCACAATGTAAATAAATAAAGGTTTTTGTTTTTCCCCTCTCTCTCGCTCTCTTTCTTTCTCTCTCTATTTGCTCTAAAAATTAAACTAATTTTTTTCCCCAAAAATTCATTACTAAACTAAACCAAAACTTATTTTTATTATTATAACTTGACATATTAGAATTACAAAGTCGATTTTATTATTTTTTTTGTTCCTATTTTCAAAAGGAAAAAGTCAAACAGGAACTTATTTGTCTTTCGATAATTTTTACTTTCATTTCATTTTCTTCTATTTGCCTTAGGGATAACTCTTTGCCAGATTAAAAGTCACATTATTAAGCAATTTAATAACCTTATTGAAGAATAACTCATTTTATTTTGAATAATTAAATTCAAAGCCGAAAAATGAAAAATCTTTGTATTGCAATAATATTTGCTTAGAATAGAATTAGAATAAACACACACATACATTTCATTTATCTACATTCACGCACATACATTGTAGAGATGCACATTTAACTGAAAACAAACTCACACTTTATAATCAAACTGATCGAATACGACGGACTGTCAACGCGGAATTGGAGATCCGTATACTTCAAGCTTCTATTTCATCTACTAAACGTAATCTGGAGTTTTAGCATAGGTATATAATTGTAATATAATGGAATTTATAACAAATAAGACATTCATAAATTTGAACTATCCTTCATTAAATTTATTTCTTTAGTACAATCATTATTTATACACGTATGTATGTATAGATTGCAGAAAGAAATTTGCTGTTTACCGACAAAAGATCCTTTAAATTTTTTTCATGTTGCAAAGCATCGACCGGGAAGCGAACCACAAATCCGGGACAACCGCTTTGAAAGAGCAAATTTTTAATACCCAGTCTATATATTCTTGACATTGCAGTTGTTATTATTATGTGTGATTATTTACATGGTAAATGAACGTGGATGGCCACTCACCCATATGCAACAGCTAATGTAATGAGTCTTTTTTCTCAGTTGCCTGGTAGATTTTAATGAAATACCAATTTTTTGTAGGGTGTATGAGTTGGTAAATGATCTTTTTTAGCTAATTACTCATCATGACAGACAAAACTATATTACAGACTTTACTGCTGGAGGCTCTCATCAGCCAAGCAGCCTTGGCAGACAAAAGCAGAAAATGCTAAAGATTTTTCAGATTGTCCATCCAGACTGCTCTTCAATGATGGTCTTTTATTTGCTACTTGCAATTACAGATATCTCTTGAATAAAAAAAGATTACATGATTGGTTAAAAAAAAGTAGCTAATAATATAGGGTCATTGTTGGATTCTGTGAAGTTAAGAGAAAATGTAGAGCCAATTGATTTGAATAGAAGATACCAAATAAGAAGAATTTAGATATATGTACCAACATGTTTCTCTTATAATGACGAGGAAGAGAATAATTCTATGGATATAAAAAATGTCTTTGATCAGTCCAAAAAACATTTTAAAATTATTATTGAATAATTTAATAATGGATTTAGCAAATAATTAAAACATGAATGTTTTATAGGTAAATTTAGTTCATTTCACCATCATTTTCAACAATTATTAATCCACTGCAGGATGGCTTCTCCACATTTAATCCACTTTCTCCAATCTTTAGCTTATCTTTTTCCATATCATACTTTCAAAAAGTTTATTTCATCCATTCATCTCATATATGGTCTTTTTCTAAGGTTTTTACAATTTTTTGAGATCCAATCTAAGACTTCAACTGTCCATCTATTACTATCTCTTCTACAAATATATCCAGTGCAACTTCCCTTCAATCTTTTAATTTTTTCAATGATGTTTTTTCATCAAAATATTTTGCTTTCAACTCCTTCTTGTTATTCAAAATATACATCTCTTCACACTTCCTTGTGTAGTCTGAAATTTCTTTATTACTCTTCTATTAAATATCCAAGTTATAAATAAGAATTTTCTTAATGAAAATTTCCTTCTTAAACCCATAAGCATATTTTCTTTTAATATTAAGTTATTTCAAATAAAAGCACTTTATCCAAGTTTAAATCCATGATTAATTTTATTCATTATGTTTTTAATTGCATTAGTATTCTAACCAAGGTATTTGTAATTGTTAATTTATAATTCATTATTATCAATCTTTATTTTTTTCTAAAAAAGTCATTGAACATTACTTTAGCTTTTTAGTATTTACTTTTAGAACTACTTTTTTACTTTTATCTAACAAGTCTTGTAACATTTCTTGCAATTCTAAAGCATTGCAAGCAACCATATTACCTGAAAAATCTAGATGGCTTGAATAATTTATTTTTAGTCTCTTAACTTAACTTATCAATTTAATCCACAAAATACTTTTTGTAAAATTGCTGTAAAAAGTTTGGAAGGTATAAAATCACTCTGTTATACATTCTTACCAATGTTAATCTTAATCTTCTTAATATCATAATACTGCATTTTGATAAATATCTTTTAGAATATTATGTCCTGTACATGTGGGGTCATATTGACCTTAGGTCAACATGGGTGTGAAAATAATCTCAGCCTCAAGGTGACCTTTGAGCATTCCATCATCAGATTTTCAATTTGATGGACGATTGAAGAGTTGCAGTGTGGAGTGGATTGAAGCCTGTCCATTAAAGTAGGAGGATTTGCTATCTTAATATATATCTGAGCACTTGTAGCATATATGTGTAGAGATGGTAATCTGGACCAACTGATGATTGCTGATTTAGCATGAAATACGTATATTGGTGATTATTTATCTTTTCAACATATGTGTGTTCAAGTGTATCAGTGTTATGAGATGGTGTGGAGAGTGGTGGGTCATGTGAAAGTCTGTGCTCATACCCTGTCTATTACATATATAGACACAGGTATATATAAGTCTGTGTATTTCAGCTATTAAATATGATAATATTCTGGATTTAGAACTTGATAATCTAAATCACTATAAAATACTTGTAGGAATCAAATGCCTTTTTGTAATTTATAAAGCCAAAACAAAATGGCAACTCATAATCATTAGTTTTATCTCAACTTCTCTCAACACTTGGGTGTGATGACAAACTGTGTTAAAACTACATAAAAATTCTCTTTGCATGTGTGTGTTTTTTGGATTGGCTTGAATCCAAAGTTTGTTGTAGACAAAACTGTAATTATCTTATTAAAATTTTGTAGAGAATTGAATTGATAAAAGAGTGAGGAGTCTATAATTTCTAATACCTTCCTTATATGTGACATTTTCCCAATTATTTGCTACATTTATATATTTGGTGTACAGTTTAGCAATTTTTCTATTAAAAAACAGCAACATATCTATAATAATCTCATTATTTATTCGATCTTTTTAATAGATTTACTTGCTTTCGTGACAACATCATTTAAAGTATTTGGCACTTAAGGTGTAATAATTTTAAATGATAGTTTATGTTCTTTTTTACTGCTATATATTTTTACTGAATTCTTCCCATGTTTCATGACTGCATCTCACTTTTTGGTAATAGTTCCATCTTTTTTTCTTATTGCTGAAACATCTTTTTTTTTCATTTTATTCTCTTCTATAGTTTTTCTTGTTAATTCGCATGTGTATTTTTTTTTATCATTATTAACTTTTTTCTTACTATTTTACAGAACTTCAGATATTCAATTGTTTTTAATGTATCACTTTTAAATATTTTTAAATTCCATTTTCTTTTTATAGTTTTATTTCAGTTGAAAATTTATTGATGAATTGATGTTTTTTGTCTCATTTATCTTTAATGCTCATATTAGTAGAATATCAGTTATTATTATGGATCTCAATAAAGTTTGAACCATCTTCAAAGTCAATGAATATTTTTAATTAAATTTTTTGGAATGTTTCTGAAGATTGTAAATATCAATTGTAATACTTTCTTTTATAATAGATTTTGTGTCTCTAATTTTGCATTAATATTTGTTACATTTCACTAATCAAAAACTGCTTTCGGTATTGAGTCTATTAGGAACAATTCAATCTTGAAATACAAATTTTCTATTAACCAAAATATAAACCAATTTTGCTGTATATTTTGGATGTTTCCATCCTATCTCTGTTTAGTATTGTTCTCATAGAAAGAATTTTAGTATACATTTTTTTTTTCTGAAAATTCCTGAAGTCTGTGGCCAAACCCATTTCTGTTGTTTTAACTAAATTTACTGGCACCATTTTGATTTTTAATACTTTTTCAATTCTAAAAGTCTCCCATGACAATTTTAAAATGTTGTTTGATGGGATCAAAAGCATTTTCAAAGGAATATATTCATTGTATGTGCTGAGACGATTTTAAAAAAAATTACAACACTCAAATTTCCCGTTATTATATTTATTTAATGAAATCCTTGAGTTTTTGTGATTTATTTTCATAACAATCTAGAAATTGTTAAACAAAGAAATATAAAAATTTTAAAGTGCATATTTCGAGAGAGTTATTCTTTACAAATATGTGCTGAAACGTGAATTAAATGAAAAACCTAGCAAAATTTTCTTCATTATATTTATGTAATAACATACATATTATTTTTTATTTCCAGTTATAATCTAGAAATTATTTTTACCAATTATACCAACTTCGGAAGTAACTATATTTCTCCGTTACTACTTATTAACAAATATCACTTATCCTATGAAACATATACAATAACCAAACTGAAAGCATAAACAATTCACAGTTATTTCATGATTTTGAACATCGGTACCCAACATATGTAATGATATTTTTTTAAAGATTCTTGTATCTCTAATAACAATTGCTACCCGCAGAAAGTTAAAAAATATGATTTCAAAAATATTATAAATTATAGTGTTGTTAGTCTTCTACCAGTTTTATACAAGATTTTAGCCGGAAAAAAAAGCCAAAAGTTATCTATTAAAAATCAAATGTACAAATTGGATTTAAATGTTATTTATGCAAAGTGGATCACATACCAGTGTCAAGAAAAGTTATAGAAAGATTTACTAAATGTGAATTGCCATTTTGCTTTGCATTTGTACATCAAGAAAAATCATTTAAAGTTCTATAAACATTTCCACTGTGATAAAAAAAACTTTAATCATCAAGATATAGATGGGATATTGTCATTTTTAAAAATTATTTTTTTCAAAATTCAACAGCAATATTTAGATTACATCACACTGAGAGGTTTAACTCATAAAGAGTCTCCAGAAATGGTGATTTCTTATCTTCAAAATGTTTTACAATGTTTTATAGAAGTATTTTGTGGTTTAAAATGAAAAACTAAAGGAATAAAAATATATGGAAGATCACGTAAATTTTGTAAATTATGCAGTTTTATAAATAATGCTTCAAAGCTTCAGGGAATGTAAGACTTATCAGATGAAAGCTAATATTTATATCAGGGACAAAACATCCACGTATTGAAAGGAATGAGTACTTCCACAGAAAAATTCACTAAAAATATAAAAAACTTTAATTAAACTTCAATTTTAAAAATTCAGTAAAATATGTACATATGCAACCTCACAAAATCGATCCAACAAGTTGCACATACAATAGTGTAGTATGAATAATAAATACATTAGTGTATATAAGCTATTTTCCAAAATGTAAAAAAAAATCTGAATTATTTTGTTTAACATAAAAATAGAATGAACTATTCAAACTTTTTTCATTATTGTATGGAATTTATGTTGACTTTTAACTTTTTACCAACAGTTAAATTGTTTTTATATGTGGCCAGGAATGAATTTGACCAACTCATTATTGGTTCATTATAAGAAGTTCACACAATGCTAAAATCTAATTTACAATTAAAACTTAAGGATGTAAAAACATTTGCAGGATAAAAATATATTGATAATGTATTGTCTATATTTAAACTAATCATGGTCTGATTAACATAAAAAAAGAATGAATAATTCAAACTCATTATTTTTAGAATGGAATTTCTGTTGACTTTCAATTTTTTACCAACAGTTGAATTGTTTTTATATATAGCAAGGAATGACTTTGATCAATTTATATGTTGATTATAAAAAGTTCACACAATGCTAAAATCTAATTTACAATTAAAACTTAAGAATTTTAAAAGCATTTGGTAGATAAAAATATATTGATAATATATTATCTATATTGTAATAGTCAGATTTGTACATTCATGTAACAAAATCCAGAATCCATTATATTAAAGCCAATTGAAATGGGATGGTAAAATCCAGAGTCTGAACCAAGCTCCAACTCATTCACCAGCACTCTGTGATTTAACACCATATGAGTGACATTTCTGAGATTACACATGGGCCTTAATTTTAATCATGAGCCGGCTCCAAACAGGGAGAAACATGAGCCCCTATGGCTAACCACACATGCATTACATAAAATTGGACTAAACATCTATTAATAGCTAATATAATATTGACATTTTGTATAATAAGATCTGTAATATAATTAATAAGTAAATGGATTGGATTGGGATATGATAAAAGAATAATGAAGTCAAGATAAATTTAACTACATTTATTCAAATTATTAGTAATGAAAAACAAAATAAATTAAATTACACTATTTAGGGATCATACTGAGATCAAATACACACTCACTCAATGGAATATAATCGTCCAGAGTAATACAGTGTTCAGACTTATTTAAATGTATTAGCTGACTTTCATGCTCAGCGAATAATCTATGCATATAAGAATTTAGTATGCCAACATAATATTCATTTAATATCACAGTTTGCCAAGTAATAAATAACAATGCTAGCCAGAAATATAATTTAATTACTACAATGTTAATATTGTGACTGTTTACTAAGTTTCTCTAACATTCAAGCCTAACAATATAGTTTGATAATAATGTGAATCGTCATCCATTAAACTAAATGTTATCTTAGTTTCAGATAAATCTCGAATAACATATTTTATAGAGAGAACTGGTTGAATTATCCCTACATACAATCACTATAGGCACTTAAAATATGCTAAAAAGAGAAAGGGGTTACTTAAATATATTAATATCCTTATTTAACAAAATTAATTTGCATCTCTAATCAGATTTAATAAAAAGGGAGGGAAAGGATTGGAATTAATAAAAATAACTAAATATGCCTTATTAATATCTCCCTGGCCATAATTCTATTATTAATTAAGTAAAACTATACTTAAAATCATAATTTATCAGTATAGCAAAGCAAACCACAACAATTATATATGAAATCAAATTCAGAGTTGATTTAAATTACTGTAATGATTGCAATGTGATCAGTTATTAATTAATGAATTTTAATTTCAAAACAGTGATTCGGATGTAATATAACTAAGCGTTATATAATAATTACTAAATTGCAGATAGAATTATTATCTTCAGGATAAAATTATTAAAATATATCCGCTCGCTGGTTCGAAATATATTTGGCATATCATCACATATCTAAATGAAATATTAAAAACTTAAATATATTAAAGAGCGTAGATTTCACCACAAATATGAGAGTAAAACAGAATTTAATTAACAAAATAATTATTGTTTATCTCTTTAACAGGTTTGAGATAATAGATTTTACAGAGCTACTTTACAGTAAATCAAGTGAGTATTTATTATTGGTTTTACAAGTTGAAGTAAAAGAAATATTTGAATTATTAGACTTTAAACTGGGCATTTATTTAAATTTACTATAGCTATAGTTTTGAAAATTAATAATTAAAATTCATCTGAGGGTTCTTGCAGTAATCATGAAGGTTATTACCTAACTCATGGGCAGCAGATTCTCTCTTAGCTTTATTCTCTGGATAGGTAGCAGCTCTTTACCTGAAGTACTATTGCAGTAGGTATCTATTAGGAAGGTATCTATCACTATGTTGGCTTGTACTATTTTGACATGTAGAATGGAGACAAAGATCACCATTTCTTGGGTATAAAAAACAGAACAATCTGCCCAACTACTAGACCATTCTAAAATTCAAACAGGCATGAATTGAGCTTGCAGACAGAAAACATTATTTCCTCATAGCAAAACATATATACATAATGAAGAATAATAATTTAAAAAAGAAAATTTTAACTAAGAAAGTAGGGTAATAATTATAATAATAATCTGAAGGGAAAATTTGAATAGAACAAAAATGAGACTAATGCACAGAAACTGGATTTCAAATATCAAAATTCAACTAAAGTATAATGACAAACCTAGTCAAAGAGAACAATCATATCATGCTCAAAAACTATTGACTTCTCAACTTCTTTAATAATTACACATAAAAGTTATATCATATCATAACCAAATTAGTAATTTGTTGTAAGAAATCAAATTTTTTTACTTTTCTTTATCTATGAATTCAAAAGACTACTTTCAAAAAATTTCTATGTATCTGTCCAGACATTAATACTGAAATTTTTACTATTCTAGGTGAGATTAATCTATAACATGACCTTGGTTTACTACAAAATTATTTATTTATTTATTTTTTTGCTAAAAAATTATTTTGACTCTAAAATTTTATTTAAATTAAACAACAAAAAAACTCCATTACTATCCAACTTGTGATTTATAAGATGTATAATTTAATAAAATTAATATCAATATGTTGCAAACAATTCAAACATATTGTTACAGTAGGAAACATTACACCTCAGTAGTGCATTATACAATTTGTTTAAATAAATTTGTTTGCTTAAAACTTGGTTATATTGCAAATAATTATGAAATAGAAATATGATAATAATGTGAAGTGTTTTGACAAATTTTTATCATTAGTATTTAAGACTAAAAATGTAACTTAGTCATAAGAAGTAACATCAAACCATATTCATATTAATATTGATTTTATACCAAAAAATGATATATTCAAACTAAAAAAAAAAATTATATTTAAAAACCATCAAAAAATTGTCTTCTTATATAAAATATTATATACACCAATTAATAGATTAGTCCATAGTGTTGGCATATTAAGTAACTTCAAATGATATCAAGACCAATTACTTTATTCAATTTCTTTTCTCTTAATAATTTATAATTACAATCAAAAATATTTGAAACCAAATATGAACAATTTTTCAACATCAAAGGTAAAAATATAATCCAAAATGCAGGGTGAATAGAATATCACAAATAAGTAGATCTAAACTTATAGATATTTAATATTAACTCTAATTATATAATTTTCAATTTTTTATGAATTTGCAAGCGATGTAATCTAGAGTCAACATCCCAGATAGTTTTTTTACATATGTAAGTAATTTCTAACCAAATGGCTATATCATGAACAGATTATAATCATGGGCACAATGTAGATTCAAACTATTAATAAATGGTTTTTCAAAATTTTTGTTTAACTTTAATCATATTTAAATCTTATAATAATTAATTTCTACAACTGAGCTGCCAACCAATAATGATTCTGAGTAATATTGACTAATTGAAGCAAATAATGTTTAGAAAGAACTTGGGTAAATATATTAATGCAGACTTGATTAATGAATAAATTGTTTCTCAAAATAACTAGCAAATCAACATTACATATATTATAATAATATGATAATTTGTTTGACATTATTTAAAACAGCATTAAAAATAAAAGAAAAAAAACATTAAAATTGTGTCATATATTAGCAAACTTTGCATGGATATTATAATGCCAATTGTTTAGGTTAATGACTTATGGGAAGAAAATAATATATAAATATACAAATAATTTGTTGCTGTAGCTCTTTATTTGTTTGAAAAAAAAAGAAAATTATCCCCCTAATTAACAAAGAAATAATGCTTAATTCTCAATGTTTGGCATAGCTGATTAAATAATCAGATTAAGCAAAGTAGAGAAATAGAACTATAAGTATGGCTTATTTTCTGATCGTAGGCAACTGTTTGAATATCACATTTAATAACTTGATTCATATCAACAAACAAATAGTTTTTATTAAATAAAATTTTAAAACGATATTTTTCTATAAGACCTCAGATCAATCACTATTGATCAAAGTTATGGTGCAACAAAGTTGTTACTAGTAGAAATATTTTTTCTTATGTATCTAAAAAAATATGTAGGTATGTTTATGTAATATGTGATTATATGTTAGATTATTTCCATCATCTATCAATAAATGTTGAATGTAAAGAAAATTTTAAACTTTATTTAAACTTTTCAAATACAAACAACTTGTTAGTAATAACACACAAATAGATAACACAGGTTAGTAATTACTCAGCTTTGAGTAGTAGTATTTCCATTTTTCTTCAGGTGTTGTTGGCCTGACCAATGACAATATTTGCATAGGAGTCGAACTCACACCATTAGATTCTTGAATATCGAATTTAAGGCAAATGCTCTAACCAACTGAGCTATCCTGTCAACTATGTTATTTTACAATATTTTTTGAACAATGTTTAATTTAGTTAATATACATCTATCAAAAAATATTTAATTATTCAAATTGACATTAAATCGCAAAACATTAAATGCCTTTAAGCATACCCTTCCCTTCACACTTGATTATTCTTTTTGCTCATCTAAAATGAAAACTATTTTTAATAAATAAAAATGTAACAGTAGATAAAACATAACTAAATAAGTTAGTTTAAAGAAAATTTAGTTTTAAAAATTACTATCACTTAATTATTTCTAATAACTTTTTAATTTAGTTTTAACCTTCCTGCAGACTTATTAAAGTAAATACAAGTATATGAATAAAGTCTATTATACACACATATTTCAAAATTATTTAGAATTCTGGAAAAAGTACTAATAAAACAGGCAAAACTCACTATATGTATTGCCACACAGCAAGCTAGAGTTTTGGCCATGTGATGTTTATTGGCTTAAAAGTACTAATAGTTTATATATAAAACAGGCAAAACTCTCCATACAGTAGTGCCACTCAGTGCAAGCCAGAGTAGTCAATGAGTTGCACTATTGTATGGAAAGTTTTGCCTGTTTTAATAACAGTTATGAGCAAGCATAAGAAATGGTGATCATGTGATATTTGGTCGTTTATATATATTAAGATTTATGGATTATTAAACAATGTTGACTTTCACTTTTTTTCTTAATCTATTTTAATTTTTAAATGATAAAATTAATTACAAATAAAATAAACATATAACAATTTCAAATATTTAAAAACAAAATATTAAAAGTGTTAATTAAAAAATATGTGAAAATAAAATCAATTATAGAATATAATTAAATTTTATAATGAAATAATGAATAGTACTTAATTAGAAAATAATTTTAAACGATCAACTTATTGTTAAATGTCATAATAAAAAATTTTTATTGTTAAAGTTTTAAAAATAATATATATTTATATTATCAAGCTTTATTAATAAAGATAAAAATCCGTAACAGGTGTGAGGATGAGGGTTTAAATACTAAGAATAGGGGATTATATATAACTGTAATCAATAATTTTTCAAGTTTACACTAGATGGCTCTAAAGTAAAAAGCTGCTCGTCTTATTTTTAAAGATAATGAAAGTATAGATTTTTTAAAAGTATTTTATTTTATATACTATAAATCAAAGCATTATATATATTAATAATAAATTTTAAATACTGTTATTACAAAATAAATTTTGATGCTAATCGGAACCTACTAGTGATGTTAAGTCCTTCCTCTGTGACCAAGTAAGTTAATTAAAAATAGGATATTATAATATTTGATTTTCATCTGGAGTAACTTGACAATTAGAATTATATTATAAACTTTATAAAATATAAATTTTAATAAATAAAACTTTTATTAGTATACAAGGTAGGAATAATATTTTAGTAATTGTAAAACATGTTAAAGATATTAAAATAATGATATAATAAGTCAAAAACAAATAAAACAAAACAAAAGATGAAATTATTCAGGATCTCCTGAATATTTTAGTTACCACTGATTTTAAAAATCACGTAGGTGGAAATCTAATAAATTTGTCTTTGACAATATTGACTGGGTGACACTAATGTATGGAGAGTTTCGTCTCTGTTTTAACAGCTTGTGTAAACATATGAAATAGTGATCATAAGATTAAATATCAAAAGAATAACACTAACTTAAGGGAACAAAGTATTACAGAGAAAAAATGGATATCAATTAATATATTTCAAATGCTCAAATGAAATTTATTAATAATAATGTTGCGTAATGATTTGTATATTTTTTAGTGTTATGTTTTTTATTGGTGACTAATTTGGAAAAGACATTTAATGAGATATTATTTTATATAGCGCTATGTTTTTATACAGTAATAGTGATATTAGCGATTAAGCCAATGCACATGCGCTTTAAAGATAAATTATAATTATAATTTATCTTTAAAGCGCATGTGCATTGGCTTAATCGCTAAAAGACATTTAAGAAACAAAATAATAATAATATAATTTTGTATCAAATTATGTACCAATGCAATACTTTATATATTGCATATTGGAGATGTGAAAATATTGGAGATGTGAAAAAAATGATTAAAGACATTAATTTCTCCATAAACATATAAGAAGTAAAAAAAAACTGATGATATAATAGTAACTTTAGTTTTGTTTTCTTTATTATGAGATAATTTACTTTTAATTTTGATCCAGATAATACTAAAAATAAGAGAAAAAGTAAGAAAGCAATTTTCATAAATAGAAATACATTTTTTTTAAATCTGTGGAATGAGACAAATATTAATATTCATGACACTTTTGATATTATATGGAAACAGTTGCTTCAAATAAATTAAAAATTTCTATCAATCACTAATAATTGCAACTATTTCTGAAATTGATAATAGTTATATTGCTAATATTAGTCATTAATTAACACTTATATAAAATGAATCGGATCTCCACCAGTGTTAAACAAATCGGTCACAGGAGGGCACTACTAGATAACTTAATGAAGCTAGCATACAGAGAATATAAGTGTGCTATTAAGAAAAAAAATGAAAAAGATATTAATGCTAAATGGGAAAAGTCCTTAGAAAAAAAGAAGTTGGCTAAAATAGATAATTATAGAGAGAGAATAAAATTGAATAGTAAATTGTTGGAGGATATTAATAAAAGTGGAAGAGATGGAAGTAACAAATTTTGGAAGTACATTAAAAGAAGGAATGTAGGGGAGAGAGAAATAGTATTACTAGATGATGAGGGAATAGAGTGTAGCTCCAATGAAGAATAAGAGATAATCTTAAATAAGTATGTAATGGATATAGAAAAAGTGTTAGATGTATTAATAAAAGTGGAAGAGATGGGAGTAACAAATTTTGGGAGAACAGTAAAAGAAGGAATGTAGAGGAGAGAGAAATAGTATTACTAGATGATGAGGGAATAGAGTGTAGCTCTAGTGAAGAATTAGAGATAATCTTAAATAAGTATGTAATGGATATAGAAAAGGTGTTAGATGTGAACCACAAAGTGATAGAAAACATGAAAGCATATAGTAAAAGGAATATTAGGTTTACAAAAAAAAACTGAATGAGGTAGGTAAGAAATTGAAAAGTGAAAAGGCAAAGTGTTTAGATGGATGGGCAGCAGAGATGATAATGAATTTAGGGCATAGGACAAAATTAAAACTATTATCATATTTTAATAATATGGCACAGAAGAGAGATTTTCTGGATAGTATTGGAGTAATACAAGAGTAAGGCTATTTTTTAAATGAAAGAATAAGGATCATAGAAAGTTAAACAATTATAGACTGATAGCAGTAACATCAGTGTTATATAAAGTTTTCTCATATATGGTGGCTGGAAGGGTTGCAAAATGGATGGAAGAAATTTATATAGTGGAAGAAATGCAAAGTGCTTTTCAGTCATATAAGCATACAGGAGATATTTTATTTGTAGTTATCCAACTTATGGATATGAGTAGGAATACAGGTAGACATAGATATAGAGAAGGTGTATGCTAGAGTAAATAGAAATAGATTATGGGTAAGTTTAGTAAATTTAAGAATGGATGGAGCTTTTGTGGATATTATTAAGAAATATGAAAATAATTACTATATGTATCAATTAGGGGATATAGAATCAGTTAAAGTTAAAAATGAGGTGGGACTAAGGCAAGGATGCCCTATATCACCTATTTTTCTGTTGTTGTATTTGAGAGAAATGGGGAGAGGAAGAGAAAGACTAGAAAAAAAAGTAGAGATTCCATTAATAGGTGGGAAGGGAATATATACATTATTGGATCTGTTATTTGTGAATGATGTCTTTTTGTGTGCAGAAAGAAGGGAATATATAGAAGTTATGCTGAGGGGCATGTGCAAGGTGTGGGTAAAGAGATGGGGATTAAATTTAGTGAAGACAAATCCAAAATAATGATGATTAATCTGGGTAAAAAGAAGACAAAGAATTTTTATTGTGGGATATAAAGTTAAGTGTAGTGAATAGATATAACTATTTGGGAATCATCTTAAGTAATCAGAGAAATTGCCTGGGTTATTGGGAGAAAAAATTGATAAATGAAAAAAAAAGAAAGGGATTGATAAAGAAATTAATAGTGTTCTCATATAATAAATATGATTTAGTTAGAATTGTATGGAAGGAAGTTGTAGTAGCAGGGTTAACATATGGTAATGATGTGTTATGTGTTAGTAAAGAGGTATTACATTACTTAGAAAAAGTACAAAGAGAAGTAAGAAGACATGCATTAGATGCAGATGTGTAGACAGCAAAGGATGCAATTCAAAGACAAATGGGTTGGTCAAGTTTTTATATGAGAGATGCAAAAAGCAAAATGAAAATGTTTGGTAGATTGCAATTTATGGATAATAACAGAATAGCCAAAATGGTATTTAATTAGGTTATGAATAAAGAACAGGCAACAATATGGGTGAGAAAGGTAATGTGATATACAGAAGATTTGAATAAAGAATTTATGTCAGTATACTTATATAAAAAGTGAGATGATTGTGTTAGGAGAATTGTTGAATGTTATAGTGGTAATGAATAGAATAGAAAAATAGATGCATTAATATAGAATAGGAAGTTAGAGAGATGGAGAATTAGTATGGAGAGGGGAAAAAGTTTAAATATATATAGAAGTAAATGGAATATTGGGTGTGAATTAATTTATGATAATAGCAAGGAAAGTAGTTTACTGTTTAAGGTTCGAATGGGATCTTTAGCAACAAGGAAATATACATATAAATGGAAAAATTAGGGTGATATAGTCTGCAAGTTGTGTAAGAAAATCATAGAAAATATTAGGTATCTATTAATTGAATTACAATACCTCTAAGCAGGAAGGATACAAATAATGAAGTTGTGGAAAAATAAATATAAACAGTGATTATACAGAAAGTGGATTATTGGTTTTTATGCTGGGTTTGGGAAAAGATAAAGGTGAGTTTAGATATAAAAGCTATGAAGTTGACAAAGATTATGTTGTGGAAATGGGATGGAGCAGGACATGGGAAAACTTAATGCATGGAATAGAAAGGGAAGTTAAAGTGGCTAACAGGTTTCTCTGGGTATAATTGTTGAGAGATTCCTGACTTAATATAAGGAAAGCTCACAGTGCATCACATTACCTAGAAAATTTATTTGAGGTGAGCGAATATTCACCAACGATAATCAGCATCCACATATAAAATAAATTATTTGCCCCTGATACTATCTCAGCTCAGAATATGAGACTCACAATTATTAAATTTAAACAATTGATAGACAGGCACAATAAACAAATATCAGTCAAATTAAAATTAATAATATTGATAATAATGTTTATTATAATTAAAAGAAAATAAAAAAATCATAAAATTAATTAATATTGAATCTATGAATGTTATAAAAGTACTTTATTATTAACAGATTTCACAGTTAAATGGATCCCCGAATTCGATTACTTCAATAAGGCTAAAATAATCTTTTAACAGCATTTTATAAACCAGGATGTATAATCTATATGTGAAGGACTTTTAAGAAGAAAAAAAGAAAATGTTCAATTTATTTCAGTGGATGCTTACACATATAAATATTGATAGTAAAAACATATGTGTGACAATATGTAAAGCACCAAATAATTATAGGTAAAATAATACAGGTTATTCAATAGATGAAAGACATAATAAGCTCTTTCTACGTTTTTCATGCAAACATCATGTGAGTCAATGATTCAAGGATTGGTAACCCCAGGTTAAAAGAATATAAGCATGGCAGAAACATCACAGTCAGAGACTCTAAAGAATTTGCCAGTATGTAGCAATAATAACAAAGTGAGTGTAGTAGTTATGCCAATACTAGACTACAATCAAGTAAATAGCCTGCAATTAAAGTAGTAGACCACTGGGCAACTAGAGAAAATACAAGAAAAATATCCACTGGTTAAATACATAGTTAGGACCAGTGAAGGAAAGAAGAATCTATTAATGTAATAATGGTATTCATATAGATTTGTTTTAAGTGCACACACCCAAGTCAATGAATACTTATATATAAGGCATATTCTGGACAAGCGTAAAATGTTTTAGAAAATCTCTATGCCAATTATCCATATATAAAATAAACATTAAAGCTAATTAATAGAAAATGTTAATTTTAAACGTGATTGTGCTAATTAAACTTCAAAAAAAACTTACATTTTAAATATTCTAAGAGAAAAGGGGAGAGAGATTGAATTATTTTACATTAACAATACTTATGCTAAATTAAGGCCTCATTTAAAACTGTCAAAATTGTCAAGACAAGAAGAGAGAATTTTTTTCAGTTATACTTTTTTATCATAATAAATTTTAAATTAAATCATATTCTAAAAGAAACAGTAAAATATTCATACATGACTTATGTGTGTGATATCAATGACTAGATGCTTAAAATAAAGAAAAATACATTTAAATCTAATATTATGGTTAATAAAAGTTAATGTAAAGCGCTTATAACAACCCTGGCTTATTATAATATATAAAAGTTTATATGTATTACCACTAAGTCCTTCAAGATTGTTGCTCTTGCTTCCTGCAATTTATTGAAGAGATAGCTATATATAGTGGCAGAAAATGTTTCAATCTTATTATTATTATTTTCACCTTGGTATTTGTATTTTTATTATTATTTTCTCTTATTTTTTTACACGTCCAAGGTCAAGGTTTATTTATAATTATTAAAATGGAATGGTAATAAATACAAAGTAGATAAAGGAATTATATGAAAATTACTTTAGTAATAATGCTAATAATTAAAAGGTTAAAAAATATACAGGTGAATTTATTTATATGTAAAAAAGAGATTTGTGATTTCCATATATGTTTGTTTGTTTGTTTGTTTCGCATTTCACACTATTTATATCACTTTTAATTCTCTCTTCTTTTTTTTTTTGATGATTATAACTGAAACAGGCAGGCTTATTATATACCTGTGTCTATATATGTAATATATAGGGTATATGAGCACAGACTTTTACATGGTCCACCACTCTCCACACTATCTCATAACACTGATACACTCAAACACACATATGTTGAAAAGATAAATAATCACCAATATGCGTATTTCATGCTAAACCAGCAATCATCAATTGGTTCAGATTACCATCTCTAAACATATATGCTATAAGTGCTCAGATATGTTCAAAAAAAAACTTTAAAAAAACATTATTATAGATATATGAGTAAAACAACAATAGGAGTTGAATTAAACATTTCTCTAGAGGATATAAAGCTGAACATACTATAGAAATTAATAATATAATAAAGAGAAAGTATATATGAAGATCGTGTTTTTATCTTTTTTTATTATTATTACTTTTTCAGCATACAAAAGACAAACAAAAATTTGTTACTTGCTAATTTATCTTCCTCATCTAAAAATAAAAGAATTCTGTTTAAACTGAGTATGGAACAAAATATGAATGAGTAAAGAAAAACAATTAGCGAAGGTCTTAATTCCTCTTGGCCTATATCTATCAATGTCGACCAAATAAAAGATCATCACCCAGTATGAATCTGTATAAAGAAAATAAATTGTATTAAGGAACTAGATATGCCTGTCTGGAGGGGGGAAGGAGATAACCCTACAATGGGAGAAACAATTGAAAATAATTCTGATCACTTTTATCAATCCATCTCAACCTGATGAGCACAAAAAATATTTCAAAATCAACTCAAACTATTCAAAAAAGGTATACGTTCATAAACAGAAGGTTGTATTGACATATTAATAGAGTCTAGGCAAGGTCAAACAGAGACTCTTCAAATAAATATTTGTCTTATCAATAAAAATAAGAAAATATAAGAGACCATTTGTGTATACACACTAGTTATTTTCTTGTCATTTTTGTTTTTTATTATTTAGTATTCCATGAAAGATCAGAGTTTTTTTAACAGTTATTACATAAATTTTATCATCATTCATGTTAACATGAAGACTATTTTTAATGTTTAAAAGATTATGTTCATTATTACAGAAGTATATATATATAATTCTTTAAAATGAAATATATTCAATTTATAGACAACTAAATACTTAAAATATATAAATAATAAATTTATTAATATCTAATCGATTTTCGTTCAAAAAATCAAGATATTATAACAATTGAAAAAATTCACGTGATTTACATATCATATACAGGTCAAACTTAACAATAAAGATGTTTCTAAATTTTCCAAGTTTTATTTAATGACCATTTTCCACCTAACTTAACCGACCCTTGTACTAAATTCATACATTTCTCTTTATTTTCATGTATATACAATGTTTCATATACTTTTCTTTCTTTATAATTTTTACAATATTTGATGACTTCAATACTTTCTTCACAATTCATAATGTATCCTGTTTCTAAAAAATGGCAAAATGGACCTGATTTAATATCTTTTCTATTTATAGCTCTGCCATGCTCTTTACCCCTTTCTATTTTACTTTTTGCTGACTGACCTATGCATACCATCTTGCATATTTTACAAATAATTTTATATACTATTTCTATCCTATCATTCTTATCATTTCTTATTTTAGAATTACTTACTAGTTTTTTTAAAGATTTACTATTTTTCCATCCAATACCTATATTAAGATTTATTTTTTCTTTTCTATCATTTAGAATTTCATATACATCCTTAGAATATGGAATAGAAATCCATTTCTTATTTTTTCTTTCAATTTTATTGCTAACTTTTTTATACCTATTTTTATTTATTAAAATATTTTTTACAATTTTACTATTATATTCATATTCAATGTATTCATCTTGGATTTTCAATTTTTGCTCCATTGCATCTTTATCATTTAATGTAAGCCTATCATTTTTTTTAACCCTATTAGTACCCCCATTTTAATATAGGTATTGGATGGAAAAATAGTAAATCTTTAAAAAAACTAGTAAGTAATTCTAAAATAAGGAATGATAAGAATGATAGGATAGGAATAGTATATAAAATTATTTGTAAAATATGCAAGATGATATACATAGGTCAGTCAGCAAAAAGTAAAATAGAAAGGGGTAAAGAGCACGACAGAGCTATAAATAGAAAAGATATTAAATCAGGTCCATTTTGCCATTTTTTAGAAACAGGACACATTATGAATTGTGAAGAAAGTATTGAAGTCATCAAAAATTGTAAAAATTATAAAGAAAGAAAAGTATATGAAACATTGTATATACATGAAAATAAAGAGAAATGTATGAATTTAGTACAAGGGTCGGTTAAGTTAGGTGGGAAATGGTCATTAAATAAAACTTGGAAAATTTAAAAACATCTTTATTGTTAAGTTTGACCTGTATATGATATGTAAATCAAGTGATTTTTTTCAATTGTTATAATATCTTGATAAGATTCATTTTTTGAACGAAAATTGATTAGATATTAATAAATTTATTATTTATATATTTTAAGTATTTAGTTGTCTATAAATTGAATATATTTCATTTTAAAGAATAGTATATAAGAAAGACAACATAATGGTTTTGTAATGCCATCATAGTGAAATATATATATATATATATATATAAAGTTATATTATATATATAAGATATCTCATAACTACTGGTGTCTGCAAGTCATATGTAGGTCATATATATATATATATATATGACCTACATATGACTTGCAGTCACCAGTAGTTATGAGATATTTTTAAAGGATAAGTTTTCTATTGTAATGTTTTACATATAGCATTTACATGCTTAATCATAGAGACTTGTGTCATGTTTATAAGCATTTATTATAAAAAGGTATCTGACAAAGCCATTATAATGTGTTGATAATATTCCTATTAGACTTTATGAAGTTAAGTATGATAACGACTAATGTAGCAGTGCCTTTTGCCATATTTAAAGGCTGTTCATTAAATAAAAAGCATTCTTTTAAGAGTTTATTCATATCTGAATATCTCTGAAAGAGGAAATATAGTTCAGGAAAACACATGTATATCTAGTATGGTCTGAAGAGAATTTTGACATCTTTTCGAATTGAAAAATTAGTGTAATTGTACTCAAAAAATGTTATTCTGATCTAGAACTAATTAGATGTTAGTAATTATTATTATAATTATGCTTTATTTAGTCTTGGTATATAACTGGTCTTTATTTGCGCATAAATACACTCTAAACAAATGTATCTTTACCAATTGTTGTTCAACATGAATTTCATAGAAATTCTAAAAAAAGATAAAAAACATATAAATAAAAAAATGAATCAATTGTTTTATTTAGAGTGACTTTGTGTAATTTTTTTTAATTTGGAATCACATCACTTATCTATATGTGTGAGTCATAGAGCAATACTTGATTTTAACAATATAATTATTTTACCCTGAGAGTATTGAAATCCTGTTGATTACTTGTACAAACCTCAACAAACAGCTATATTATTTAATATTAATGAATTAAGATACTAAATAAATTATTTATATTTAGTAGGATTGTAAATATAGTTTAGATTCAATAAAATATTCTTTTTGTTTCTATTTTATATTTAGCAAGTGATCAAGTCTCATTAGTGAATTTTAATGCTAAACCATGAAAGTAAGCAATTAAGATATAGAGAGATAATAAAAACTGGACATATTCTTTTTAATTATTATTAGGAACTTGGTTTATCTAATTGTGGGATATCATTTCAAAGGCTAGCATATATAAGGCAGATGAATAAGAGAACCAAGATGTATCAATATTAAAACTGGCAGGCACAATAATAACTATAGATTTTTAAAAAAGAATTAGTCTTCTTATAGACTAAATATAACATAAACATAAACAATAAAATCTCAGATTCTTATTTTATCTAATTCTCAGACTTTTATTTAATTAAAATATTGGATTCTTATTTCATTCACATCTCATGGTTTTATTCTTATTTAATACAATTAATAATTACTTAGCTTAATCTTAAATGCATTTAAATGAAATAACTTAAATTCTTATACCCAGATACTCTTTTCTCCTTCTACTACTTCATAAACTTATATTTCATTTTTTAAAATAAATAAGAAAGTGAAAATGGTAAGAATTCAAGTATCTGAATACTTTAAATAACTTTTGCCTAGCAATAAAAATATTCTCAAAATACTTAAACTTCCCTTACAAATAATCATATATAATTTGTGTGTAAATCTTATTGAAATATCTTAATATATAATCTTGTACTTTAGTCTTTTTAACATTTATCTTTAGTCCTACTTTTCTACTTTCATCTGCTAACTCCTGCAACATTTCCTGCAGCTCTGAAGCATTATTTGCAAAAACAACTATATCATCTGCGAAATCTAAATGACTTAAATAATCTCCATTTACTTTCACTCCTTTAGTTTCTCATTTTAATCCACAAAATACTTCTTGTAGCACTGTTGTAAAAAGTTTTGGAGATATGGAGTCACCTTGTCTTACACATTTTTCAATGTTGACTTTCCCAGTATCATTATGTAATCTAATTGTTGATGTTGCATTTTTATAAATATTTTTTAAAATATGACAATATCCAGGATATACACCTTGATGATACAATGCTTTAATCACTGAAGAAATGTTTATAGAATCAAATGCCTTTTCATAATCTACAAATCCAAAACATAATGACAACTCATATTCATTTGTCTTTTCTATAACTTCTCTCAATACCTGGATATGATCTGCTGTACTAAAACTACTTTTAAATTCAGCTTGTTCTCTTGGTTGGTGGAAATCCAATGTTCTCTGTAGACGAGTTGTAATTATCTTGGTAAAAATTTTATATAAAACTGCTAAGCAAAGTAAAACAATGCAGTAGGTAGAAAGAATACTTTTATGCTACCCACTATATCATTAAATACACTTGTAATAAAAGAAAAACAACATATTTTATTTTAAATAATGCAAGTATAAAGAAAACTAAATAAATTTACTAAATAATCTTAAGTAACTCATGAAGAGTACTTTTATATACAACAACTTTTAATATTAGTTTATTAAATTGGATTTTCTGGATAAATTGGTGTGATAATGACAATGAAAACATAAACATATTTAATGAATAAGAAAATATTTATTTACAATATGACATGAATTTAATAATAAGCAGTAGATATAACAGTACAAATTACTACTGAGTGAGCATTTACATACCCTAAATTAAAAATATCTTTCCTATAAATCAGTAAAAATAATAATTAAATTTACATTGCATTTAAAAAGTTCTCACTTTACTTGAACAGCAAACCATCCACCAATTATGCACACAGAATAGCAAACATATGTTCTTACATAGGCCACTAAATGATGCTAATTAAAATTATAAAGCTAGCTATACTTAAAATCAGTGCATAAATAATTCCTATGGAACTGCAAACAGATTTGAATATTTAGACAAAAATAATTCATACAGGTTTTACCTGTTTATGCATGTACATCAATGAGTTAATTAATATACCTGCAAATAACTTGAAGCAGAATTAAACAATTTTATACATGTACATGTCTTAAATGTGCTTACATAAAAATGCACACTAATGAAATCTAAGGACAGATGGATAGTAATAAATAAAGTGGCACCCTGTTACACAATCTGAAAATGCCAAAAAAGCTGCAATCTCTACTTTAGTGGGGCTTAATAAAATTTAAGACAATGGAAACCATCAAAATAATTGCTGGAATTGATACTTGACAACAGTCAGAATATCAATAAAGAAATAAAGAAATAAATAAAGCATCGTTTATAAATAATACATGAAAATGTAATCTGCACTCAATCACATATATGCATAAGCATGCATACTAAGACTAAAGAAATATGCAAAGTAATATAAAAATAATTGTAAGACAATATCATAAAATAGAAATTTAAAATTACATTCACTCAAGCACCAACTTCAAATAATATATTTATTCACATACTAAGCATAAAATAACTAGTTTACCCTATGCCCATTAATACACTTTAATAATAATGGAATATAATTTCTGAAAACTCTTAAAATTTTGTAATTAGAATTCGTTTTACTCAAAATTTACTCATGCCAATTTAAATTCTCAAATGTATATATTAGCATGAATATATCCCATATAATATAAAGCATAGTAATAAATTAATAATACATAAGAAATAACTATATTAAAATAATAATAGTGGTAATATCAATTACTTAAAACACACTACACTTATTTTACCCTGTGTTAATAAAGTCCCAAAGTTTTATGAGTCCTCTCATTTAAATAAAATGAAAATAACTTTCTAAACAGAAGTCTGATCATTTTTTTTATAAAGAATGAGATATTACATGGTTTTATTAACACACAAATGGTAAATAAATAAATAAGAGCAGAATTTTTAAAAAATAATGTTCGCATCTAAATTTTTTTGAATGAAGAGCAGGTTCTGGCAAAATTGTAAATAAGCAGGTGAAAGTAATGTTTTCATAATCAAAGTTTGTATGGTAGTTTGGCAGGATTAATAAATAATGCAAGTTCAAATTATTTCTTTTCTGCAGAATAATAGACATATTTTAACTAAATAAATAATTTAATTCAATGATAGTATTTTATTGATATTAGATAAAATACAATTATATAATGACTTCTTCAAGGCAACAATAAGATAAACCTGAATAATATTATTTTTTATCTTAAATAAATGAAGACAAAATTATATTTTATTTCCTCCTGTTTGGTTTTAAGAAAATTTGAAATAACTTATCGCATTTATTTTAATAACTGTAGCTATAATAGTTTTAAAGACATTTTCTTATAATAATACTATTTCAACAGATTGTTGTGTAAAATTGAGGCAAATGCAAAAGCAAATGTAATAGAATACAGAGATGACCTATTAAATCTAGGGTTCAGGCAATCCATTGTTGACAAAAAAAATTTGCATATACAGAATAAACATCTTAACTCTCACATCACACAGGATAAACCCAGATTATTGCTTCCATATATATCCAATTTACACAAGAAATTGCATTCCATCCTTAACAACAAATATCAGCTTTGTTTTCGAACCCCTCCAAATTCTAACAATTTAATTAATAACACTAAAGTCCAAACTCCACTTTTACAGACCCCCCACACAGTATATAATATTGCATGTTCCAACAATAATTGTAAAGGCATATATTATGGGGAAAGTAAAGCATCTTTGTTCACACGATTAGCACAACATAAATATTCATACAATAGAGCTCTCAACGATCCTTCCACCTATTCAGTTTTCTATCAGCACCAGAGCACAAGTCATCATGAGTGCATTCCAGACAATCCCACAATTGTGTGTAGAGAGAGACATGACTTTAAAAGAAAAATCAAAGAGGCTTTATTCATCTCACGAGACAACGATGCCATAAATAGGAAGGACACGTGCTATGCTTTATCAAAAAAATGGAATTAGCTTATTTGTATATCATTAAATGTATTAGCAAGCTATTATTATGAAAGCAAGATCCTTTGAAAGTGCTCAGCTAGTTTATTATATTTAGTTATCTATTTTATATTAATAGCTTTTGGGAACAGTTGCACCGCACATGCACTTGTGCTTGAATACATATATTTCCCAAAAGTAAAAATTATTTGATTTAAAATATTTTATAATTGTCCATAAATAAATAATGTCTTTTAAAGGAAGGCAATTAATAGAATATAAGAACAATAATATTAGTCTTTATAATTAATTTACAAAACTTTTAATACTTTGAAGAATGAAATGTTTTTAAATAAAGTCTAGAATTAGCTAAAATTTCATAGAAACAGTAAAACAAGCATCACTTTTCTAGCTTAGCATTCTACTGTAATAAAGCTTGCTGTATTTTCCAATAAAAGATATTGTTCATTGGTAGAAGATCATCCAGAGTCTGAACTAAATTTGCTTAAATGTCTTTGAAGTTTTAGCAACATATTATTAGAATAATATTTAATATTTAATTAAAGTTGATTCCTTCAAATGAGAAGTAAATTGAAAATTAAATTAAAAAATATATTATTTTCAGTTTTTTTCCTTTTAAATATGTGTGCTTGTATGGTCTTAATAAAATTGACTAATACAACCTTGTCTTTTTGTTAATCAAAGTGTATAAAAATAGCTTTAATCTTGATGTCTATCTAGACACTAATTAAAACAAATAAAATATAATTAATTATTTTTATTAATCAAAATAATTTACTTTATTTAAACAATATAGTATTCTGATTATTTATTATGTGCATAGTAAGTCTGTAATTAGAAAGAGAAATACTTTTAATCTTTTTCACATGCATCCTAAACATTTGTATAATAGCCAAACAATATAGTTTTTGACCATAGAGGGAATTCCCAATCCTCAACACAAAAGACTTTATAAAAATAAGAGCAGCATCTTATCTTTAATCTAAATTCTTATTTATACAGGCCAATCTGAAGCATCTTGATTTGAAAGCATGAAGATATTACTCTCTTCACATTTAAAAAATATCTTTTTTTTTTTAATCTAAGAATTCACAAAGAAATATTGTTATAATATTAATTAACATCATTCATGAAATATTATTTTTTTAAATAATAATCAATACTTTTAAAGATAATTTATTTTAAAATTTCTTTTTTCCTTTATAATGCTCTTGTGCAAATACACATAGCATACATACTAGAAAGTGATTACAAATAAAATTGTGAAATTTATTACAGGCTAATAATTAATATTTTAAAAATAATCAGAAACTTTCTTCATTAAAATTCACTTAAGATGTAATACATTTCAAACTAGTTTTATTTAACTTAAACCTGACAAACTGTAAAGTTTTAATAGCTATCATTGAATTAACTTATATCTTTTAGTAACTACATTTAAATATGTTTTAGCATACCTTTTATTAGTATAATTTAAAGTATATTTTAAGATTTCATATGTTTAAAATAGTAGAGTTTTTTAAGCAAAAGAGTTATATTGATTTAAGTTAATAAAAAATGTACTATATTAAATGTTTAATTCTGTTAGGACCAAATATAAGGTTACAATATATATATATGATAAACAAAAATGCAAGTTAAAAAACTTGCTAATGCTTGTATTTATGTCCACAGATGGCGTTCTACCAAAAACACCGATCAAGCGTATGTTTTGTTTACATAAACGTCAGAGTAGCATTCACTATCTCTAACTATAATTCCACTTTCAGATCATGATTTCAAGCTATTTGCTATCATCAGTGAAAGACAGGAATAAAGAAACTAGATCTAAATACAAACTCTGAGTGTTTATGAAACAATTTCTATTCAGCTTGCAAGCGTGAATTTTTTAGACACGTAATGTCTTCAAACTCAGCATAGCAAACCAGATAGCTTGATCGGTGTTTTTGGTAGAACGCTATCTGTGGATATATATATGAGGACTAACTAAAATATAAAGTAATCTTTAATTAATTTATTGCAAACAAAGACCACTCCAACAGTTCTTTATGAAAAAGAATAAACAAAAAGTTATTTCTCATCAGTCTTTCCAATTACTGTGTGATTCTCTTCCTTGTCTTATTCCTTAGCTTGTATTGTGTGATAGCTAAGTTATCTATTAGCTAACTACCTAAAATAAATCCCAAACATGATTAGCACCAAAATTTATTTTCAAGCTTTAATTTCTCCCAGGAAAATAGATACATCACATAATCTTTATATTTACATCACTTTCAATTACTTTAGATTCGTTTCAGGATAAATATCAAATTCTGTTTTTTTTTTAATCCATAACTTCTCCACATCACATCAAGAAACTTTTTTATTTCATTCAGCCACCTCAGATTTCAATGTGGCCTTTTATTTAGCTATTTACAATTGCATTATTCACATTTAGATAAAGTAGTTGCCAATAAAACTGACCTTCAGTGGAGCGAGAAACTTGGACTAATGCAAATCTTAATAAATCCCATTCAGAACAGTAATTTATTAATCTTGAAATACTTGGACAATTTTACACATTCACCAATACTTAGAAAAAAACAAAAACATTCTAGTGCAGATTGAGCAGCTTCTAGCAACAAACCAATATGACTAAAAGCATTAGACTTATTCAAAAGTGTCACAATATTTTTCCAAACTACTAGTTGTTACTGATAATAATTAACATATTTGCAATCTCACCAACTATAATGAGCATGAAGTTTATAATTGTTGTAATTATAGTATCAGTATCAATAGATGTAATAAATGTTTTCATAAATTAGTTGTATGACAACTTTTTATTTAGATACTTACAACTGCACATCACTTTCAAGTAAAAAAAGATTGAAAGAATTGGAAGAACTGTCTCATATTAAATGGGACTTTGTTTGACTTTGGGTAGTTAAAAGAAAAGATGAAGAGACAATTGATTTAAAAAGTGAACATGCACTCTACTATAAAGACACAAATATTAGAAGTATAAGTAAGAGTAGAATTTGGTATAAATAAAAAGTAGAATAACAACATTGTGGAGATTGTTACTATATCAGACAGAGTGGCAAGATTAGTTATTCAGTTTCATAGCAGATGCCAAATTCAGATAATTCAGATTTAGGCCTCAACATGTTCTCATAGTGATGTGGTAGAAGATTTTTTATATGGATGTACAAGAGGCTTTTGATCAGAGTAAAGAACATTTTAAAATTGTTATGGGAGACTTTAAAGCTAGAATTGATAAGCAAACGAAAGTGAAAGTGCTGTAGATAAATTTGGTTATGGTAATAGAAATAATAGAGGATATAGACTTGTGGAGTTTGTAAAAAAAAGAAAAACTTTATATTATGAATTTTTTTTTTGAAAAAAATGTTAAATGGAAATGGACATGGAAGCATCGAAATGAAGGTACAGCAAAATTTGATTTTTTTTTTAATTGGATTATATTTTGACTACCAGAAAATACATATTTCAAGATGGTAATATGCTTAATAAATTCAACATAGGAAGTGATCATAGATTAGTAACATGTAAGATAAATATTAGTGCAAAACTAGAGAGACAATAATTATTAAAAAAAAAAAACCATATTTACAAATAATATTCCTAATCTTCAGAAACATTCCAATGAATTTAAATTAAAACTAGCAAATCCTTTTCAAGTATTAGTTCATTTTGAACATGATTCAGATTTTAATAAAATTAATAGGAAAATAAGTGATACACTTTTAAAACTGCAATGACATTAGCTGGTTAAAAAAGCAGCAATTGACTAATAAAATTTCTACTGAGACTAGAGAATTTAAGAAGAAGAAATGTCAAGATATATAAAAATGATGCATTAAGAAGGATTGAATATCTCAAATTTTGTAAAATGGTGTGAAAAAAAAGTTGATAATGAGCATAAAAGTCTCAATAATATAAAACAACATTTTGGTATTGATAGGAAATTTATATTTGCAATAAGAAAAAAAGATGGAACTATTACCAAAAAGAGAAATGACATCATGAAATGGGTTATAGTAATAAAGAACAACTATCTCCTATATCTATTATATTTTCTAACTTGTCCCGGATTTTAAATGAAGAAGTGAGACGGACAATTAAATTTATGACAAAGGGAAAAGTTTCAGCTAATGATGGAATTATAATTGATATATTAAAAGAAGCAGGTGAAGAAATAGAAAAAATTTAGGCAAGGTTATATACCAAATATCTAAATGATAAAGATGCACCAGATGATTGGAAGAATGCAGTATTAATATTAATATTTAAAAAAAGTGATAAAAAGATATTAGAAATTGCAAACCTGTCAGTCTTGTATCAATTTTATTCAAAGTTTTTACAAAGATAATTACAACTTGTGCACACAGAACATTGAATTTCAACCAACCAAAAGAACAAGCTGAATTTAAAAGAGGTTTTGGTGCAGTAGCTCATATTCAATTATAGAGAGATGTTATAGAAAGGACCATTGAATATGAGTTGCCATTATGTTTTGGATTTGTAGAGTATGAAAAGGCATTTGAGTCTACAATCATTTCTTCAGTGATTAAAGCATTGGATCATCAGGATATTGTCATATTTCAAAGAATATTTCTAAAAATGCAACAGCATCAATTAGATTACATAATGATACTAGAAAGGTTAACATTGAGAAGGGTGCAGGATGATTCCATATCTCCAAAACTTTTTACAGCAGTGTTACAAATATAATTTTATGAATTAAAATGAGAAGCTGAAGGAGTAAAAATAAATGATTATTTAAGTCATATTTAGATTTTGCAGATAGTGTAATTGTTTTTGCAAATAATGCTTTACAGCTTCAGGAAAGGTTGCAAGAGTTATCAGATGAATGTAAGAAAGTAGGACTAAAGGCAAATGTTAAAAAACTTCTCAAAAATTGAAAATAATGATTGATTATGGTGAGTTAGAAAAAGTTAACAACTACAAATACCTGGTTAGATTATTACTACAGATGGAAATATAATAGATGAAATTAATCATAGATTTAACTTGGTTGGAGTGCTTTTGGTAGAAATAACTTAATATTAAAAGGAAATATGCCTATGTGTTTGAAAAGGAAGATTTTTAGTAAATGCATTTTAATAGTTCTTACTTCTGGATCTGAAACCTGGACACTTAATAGAAGAGCAATACAAAGACTTCAGACAACTCAGAGAAGTATGGAGAGATGCATGTTAGGAGTCAGAAGAGATCAAAAATGCAATATATGAGTAAGAGAACAAATAGATGTTACTGACATCATTGAAAGAATTAAAAAACTGAAGTGGAATTGGGCTGGACATATTGCTAAAAGAGCTGATAATAGATGGACAATTGAAATCTTAAACTGAATTCCAAGAGATTATGAAAGACCCAGAAAGAGACCACATGTGAGATAGATAGATGAAATTAGATAGGGTGCGGGGGGGGGTGATGTGGAGAAGAGAGGCTAGAGATTGGAGAAGATGGATTGAGCTTGGCGAACTTTGTTTGACGATGATGTTGATGAAGTTATATCTAACGGTAAATAAAGTTTTTAAAAGTATACAGCATTTTAAAAATCAATATTTTATCTCTATTAATTTTATTCTTTGTTTGTTAAATGTTGGTATGTGTGGAATCAGCATTGATTTGCAAGCTTTTTAGTCGATTTAAATACGAAGAAACGGAAGGTGATTCAACTAAAAGATTATACTTAAAATTATAATAAAAACAAATGCATTTATCCGAACAATCTCAATCAATTGATTTCCTTTTAAGTATTACTAATATTATGTTTTAAAATAACTGTTACTTAAAAGATTGTAGGAAAATGACTTGCGTTTTACTTTAAAATTACCAAATGCAAAAAAATAAAATTATTTTTTTATTTAAAAAATCTGAGAGGAAAAGTTAAAACAAAAAAAAATCGAATTGTACGGTATTAAAAAAATTTAAGTCTTATACCGATAAAATCTTTTACTTCAAAGATTTAAGAAGACGGTACTTTGGCTTAAGAAAATGAATTGATTTATTTTTTAGGGTCAAAACGGATTTCAAGTTTTAAAGTATAATTGCAAAACATTAATTCGGGTCATAACTTGATTTATTTTAAACCAGTAAAATTACTCCTTTTTTTTTCTTACTTTTTTTACGTAAAAACTTTACTAACGAAAACATATCCATATAGTCTTTTTTTTTTTTTAAATATATACATTTTTAATTAATATTATATATATATATATTCAGTTTTAAAATAATTGCTATTGTGTAACATGCAGAAAATTAATGATTACTGGCTCAATTATAGTAATTCTATTTCTTTTTGATTCGATAATATACGTGTTGTTAATACTGGAATATTTTATAATATATCTCTGCAAGCATAGGCAACTAATCATTTTATAATAAGTTAAAATTTTAAAACTTCATGTTTTCATACTTAAATGAATTAATAAAATGTCAGTAATTCGTTATAAATGCAATACTATAATTAGGTAGTAGAGTTGTTGTGATATGATTTATATATATATATTGTGACTTAGAGGTTATAAGTAATAAAAAAATAAATAATAAATAAATACGAATAGAATTAGGTCAAACATTTTTTTATGACAACTAGTAACCTTGTTACACATGCTAAAATTATCTTCTATTTAACTATAATATTTTCTCTTTTTAGAATATATATTAATGCTTAAATAATTGCTATTCTTTAACATTTCACAACAGCTTCTGGTAGTATATGTGTGTGCGTATGTTAAGTGCGTTCATGAAAAAATATATAAAAAAATAGATATTAAAATAATAACTGAAAAAAAACTGATCTTTAAGTTTAATTATATGTTAATAAAATCTCAATACATATATTTATCATTAAGTAATAAATAAAATGGGTAAGTTTAATTAATTGAATATTTGTTTATCGTTGTATTTTTTTAAAAAATCTATAGTTTGAGAATTAAAATGGATATATAAAAGTTTTTGCTTTTAATATTAATTTATTACTTATTATTTAATGATGTTATATGAGTAATAAAGTGGAATAAAATATGAAAATATATATATCTAATTTTGATTAAATCCCATGTAGACTGAAATAGATATTTTAGATCTATAATATTGTCTCTTTCTTTAATATTTTTTATATTATCAAAAAAGAAAGTTTGTGGATTGTCTAAATCTTGATTGAAGCAAATTTTAAATCTTAGTGACCAAAAAACAAAAAGTATATATGTAGCTATCAAGAATTCAAGGAAATTTGAGTTATATTGTTGAGTTAACAAATGAGTTAAAATTTCTTAATATAATTACTTAAATTTATTATCAAGAATTATTGTATGTATTATTTCTTTTGTTTACGAGTATTTTTTTTAGCTGGAATTTTCCTTTTTATACTTAAATCATTATTAATAAGATTTTCATCTGTACAATACAATTTGTAGGAATTGGATTCTTATAGGGGTGTTCAACAAGTCTGTCGTGATCCATCGATCGATCGCAAAGCCATTTTTGGTCGATCGTGAGGCCAATTTGGCAAGAGCTGTCTGGTAACGAGTGAAACAAATTAAGTCAAGATTTTCAAGTTTTTTTTATTTTTGTTTTTGTTCTAAATTTTTTTCCAATTCTAGATAGGTGAAGTCCACTAAGTCGTATCATTATTGAAAATAATATTTTTAAACTTGATTTAATGTAGCTAATTTGAATTAATAAATATTGTTAATAATTACTCATGTTGCTTTAATTCCCCCGACATGAGTTTTTTGGCCCGTTAAATAATTGTTATTTTTTACTAAGTAGATATATAAAAATGGTACGTATTTCATATCTCCCTCCACTTAGACTACTCCTATGACAAGTCGATCGCCTATGACAACAAGTCGATCGCAACACATTTTTAAAATAAAAAGTGTATCTTATGAACACAAAAATTGGCCACCCCTGTAATGTAGAGCATCATTATTAATATCATTGTTTGAAGTTATTGACAGTTTTTTTTTTAATCTTTTTATTTTGTTTGTGCTCAATTTGATTCTCAGGAGAGTTTTGTGTGTCTATTTTCATTTTGTAATGATTATTGCTATTAATGGTATTGTGTGTGATTCTTGATGATTTATATTTACTGGATTTTCTATTATATTGACTACATTTTTTAAATGCTTTTTTAATGTATTATTTGAAGGGTTATTAACTTTTGGAGTGATAACTATGTTTTCATCATCATTAATTTATTGAATTGGATTTTTTTATTTCTTTTTTTTTTTTTATAAAAGTTTTAGGTGTTTGGAAATTCATTAGAAAACACTTTTAATGTCAGTTTATTATAAAATGGTGTAGTAGTGATATATAAACTTTTAACTCATCACATGATCACATTTTGGCATCCATTGATTACTCTGTTTAGCACAGGTGGCAATACTGTATGGAGAGTTTTGCTCTGTTTATCAACTTTTAACTCAGTTAAAAAATTTCAGTAAATTTTCAATTGAGATAAGGCAATGTTAAAGAAAAAAAGACCATTAAGAAGAATCGAATTTTTGGAGTTCTGTAAAATGGTAGAAAAAGATTTAATAGTAATATAAAAAATATAACTTCGAATTGGCAAGAAAAGATACAGAAAAGAAAAGTTTCAAAAGTATAAAACAACATCTTGCTATTAAAATAGGTGTTATTTCAGCAATAAAAAAAAATTAGACTATTATTATAAAAAGGTATGACATCATGCAATGTGTAGAAGAATTCTACACAGGATTGCATAGTAATAAATAACAAGGACACAAATTAAGGTGAGACATGCATTTAAATCTTAAAATAAAGCTTGGAAGTGTTGAAATTATTATTGATATTTTAAAAGAAAAAGAGGGAATACAAAAGGATAAAAAAATAAAAAGAATTGCTGGGCAAAACTATATACCAAATATCTAAATGATAAACATATAACAGATGAATGGAAGAAAGCAGTAATAATATTAATATTTAAGAAATGTGATTAAAAAATATTATGAATTATAAACTTATCTACTATTTCTATAAAAAAAAATCTTTACCAAAATAATTGCAACTCATCTACAATAAATTTTGGATTCTAACCAACCAAAAAGTAAGCTGAATTTAAAATGTGTTTTACCACATTGGATCACATTTTAATATTGCAGAAACAATAGACCAGTCAATAAATATGAGTTTCCATTGGATTAATAGATTAGAAAAATGTATTTGATTCTATAAGTGTTTCCATAGTAATGTAGACCATCAAAGTATAGACTCAGAATATTTAATATTCTAAAGAATATTTATCAAAATGCAACAGCAATGATTAGATTACATGATGATACTAAGAAGATTAACATTGATATGGTTATACAATGGAGGAATTCCATATCTACAAAATTTTTACAGCAGCTATAAAAGAAATATTTTGTGTCTTTAAATATAAAATTAAAGGAATAAAATCACAGGGAGATCATTTAAATCATCTACATTTTGTGGATAATGTGGTTGGTTTTGCAAATAATACTTTATAATTTTAGAAAATGTTCCAGTTAAACAAACAAAAGTAAGAAAGTAGAACTAAAGTTAATAGGTTTTTTTCAGAAAAAAATAAAAATTGATAATCATAAATAAAAACAAAAGTTAAGAACTACAAATATCTTTGTTAGATTATTAATACAAATGGAAACACAATGAATAAAAATGACTATAGTTTTTAACATAGACAGAGTGTTTTTGATAAAAGTAACTGAATCTTTAAAGAAAATGTGCTTATGTGTTTGAAAAGGAAGACTTTATTATATGTTTTACAAATTCCTCAATGAAGTGTAGAGAAGAGAAATTAAAAGCAAAATACTTAGATAAGAGGGCAATTGGGTAATTGACATCTTTGAAAGAATTAAAAGATTGAAATCAAGCTAGATTGGACTGGACTGGACGTATTGTTAGAAGAGATAATAATAGATCAACAGCTGAATTATCAATGTGAAACTCAAAGGATTTAAAAATCCTTAAAAGAGATCATATGTGAAATGGATAGATGAAGTAAGATAATTTGTTGATGTGATGTGGAAAAGAAAATGTACGAATTGGTGAAACTAGAATTAACTTGGAAAGATCTTCAGTCTGAAATGGATTAATAATGGATGAAAATGATCATTATGTAAACCTCTTAAATAAATGTTGGAGTCCATAAATAAATATTAGTTTTAAGTTACTGTCCTCGAACTAAAAACTTTTCTGAACTCTTTTTTTATATATTTATTGAGTAGAAAAATGAATATTTAAATCTTTATGTATGAAATGCTAGATCTGGAAACTTACTTTATTTGCAAATCTCTTATTATTTGTGATGACATTATCTCACTGGAATAATGCATAACTAAGATAGTGTGTTTTTTTTATTTTTTGACTAGTTTATTTTTATTTTTTACTTACAAAAATAAAATCAAGAGATAATCTTTATATAAATAAAAACAAAAATATGTATGCTTATTTTTAATTATGTTTATTATTGTTATAAAAAATTATTTTTCTTACATTTTCACAGTTGTATAAAGGCGCATTAGTTTTCATTATTAATATGTTATAATAATATTTATTTTAAATGCTCAAAGTTTAAATCATTCTTACTGCGAAATCAGTTTTTGTCAGTCATAAACAAGTTATATTAAAAGTTGAAATAGAATTAATAGATGTATAGGCGTGTATATATGTGAATAATAATCTTATCACAGTCAATATTTTTTTAAAAACTAGATGATAATTATTTTTTTGAAAAACATATTTTAATTACTCTATTATAAAAATACTTCTGAAACAAAAGCATGCACATGTATTTATTTACAAAGCTTATGTTTGGAATTTTAAGGAAATGATATATTCTTTATTTAAGATAAAATTTTAAAAAGATATTAGTTTAATATTATTGGCTATATTTATAAAATTGTTGCAATATGTGCCACATTGTCAGTATGTTTTATTTATTTATCATTTTAGGCCATTCTGTGAGTATAAATAAAATGGTATTTTACAATCATCCTATAGTAAAAATGATGTATGATAAAAATAAATATTGCTTTGATATACTTGTCTCTATACTAAAAATTGCATCTTAAAATATAATATTGTTTGCAAGTCCCTGTAGAAAAAGAGCATTGTTTGAGATAAATATTATAAAGTTGATGCATTAGACCCTGTAAAAATAAGGGTCATTATAAAAGGTAAATATGGTTCTAATATTTATATTACACAAATTCCTTAAAATATATTTACATCTGTCCTGGAACAATGACAGTAATGCAATCAAAATTAAGACAGCAATATGATCCTAACATGGCTATTTGTTGTTGATTATAAGTATCGCCATGAATGATTTACTGATAACATGTATAAAATATAGCTATTTGAATTAGATATCTGGATTTAAGGACATTTATATGTTTAAAAATTACCGATTTTCTCCTTAATAATTATGTATTAGATAAGTGCTGACTTTTGAGTTGGTATTTTAAGTCTATTGGCTGAATGTTCTAGCTCCTCACTGAGTTGAGCCATAAGCTTGAAGCTGATTGATCCGGGAATGGGAATATTCTAGATAGAGATTTTAAATGCTTTCTCTTCAGCACTTATCCATAAAAGCTTGTTAGAGCTATTGGTATGCCCCCTATATTGTGTATTTGTAATACAAACTTAAAAGGCAAAGTCATGTGATATATCACTTGATTTATTGATTATTATTTTCATTAAATAAATATATAACTTTCATTAAGTTTTCATTTTTTTAATTATGTTTAAAATTAAATTTAATAAAAATTTAGTTTAAAATAGCTTTATTTTGACAAAAAAATTATTCAAATTGAAGGCCACATATATAAAAACTTATTTTGTCCTTGGTTTAATTGTATTATGTTGCACTAAAATTAAAACAATGATATGGTTTGGACATCTTTTAGGATATACAATACATATGCAAATGTAAAATAAAATGATTGAATAAATAACCAATATTAAGAATTTAGTTCAGACTCATATAGTTTCTTTGGTTAAAGAGCTGAGTTTGAAGACATGTAGGTGTCTGAAGATTTGGATCTTTTTCTTAATATTTAAGAATTAGATAAATGCTTGGCTTGAGTTAATATTTTGAATCTTATGTCCTAGCTCCTCACTGATGAGAGCCATAGCTCGAAACCGGTCTGGGGATGGGGACCATCATAGATAAAAGCTTCATGTATTTTCTCTTGTAGCATTTATCATAAAAAAAATTAAGCTTGTTTAGTGATAGTAGCAGGCTCTTTATATATTACATATTGGTAATACAAGCTATATAGGTCATGTGATATATGACTGATTTTTACTAAAATTGGAAAGTAAATAACATGTAATAAATGTATATAAAATAAAATTGCTGAATAAATACATGATGATAAAAATGAACAAATAAATAAAGTTGAAAAAGAAAAACATTTACTTAAAGATTCTGTATTAAATAAATATTTTTAAAAAATTGTTAAAATTAAGTTTAGTATCTTTCATTGGGGAACTTTTTAGAACTGTTTAATTTTTTATATATTATATTAACTACATGTTCTTATTACTTTTTTAAATAGTAAACATATATGTGTATTAAAAGATATTGAATCAAAGATAAGAATGAGTTATTAAATTTATGTTTATAATAATTATGTGTTTTAATTAAATTAATCATCTTTATTATATTAGTAGGTATAAATTAATTTTTGAGATGGATTATGTATAATTAATTTCTATGAATGTGCATTATAAATGAAGATTAAGATTGTAATTTTTTTCAAAAGAATTTAATTCCTGCTGGGAAGTCCTGGTATTTATATTATTTTCTTAATATTCTATAATAAAAATTATGTTTAAATTTCTAGTAATTATCATTTATTGATTTGTGCATTTCACTTTATTGATTATAAAAAAAATAATGCTTGTGATGAACTTATACACAAACACATTATTTATAATCTGTATAGTAATGTTTCTAGATCATCATCTTTTTATTTTTTTACTCATGAATAAACCTGAATGAATATTTAAATAAATATATAAAATACTATAAATGATATCATATAATGAATTTCAAAAATATCCATAAATAACTTTTTAATATATATATAATGCTTTTAGCTATATAATATCAAAATCAAAAATAAATTTATGATTTTGCATTATTTATATCCCATGAAAGCAGACTGCATAAAACAAACCAATTAAGTATTATTTAGATTTGTTTATTGATAAAATCAGTATATAAATGTAAATAAATTTATTATCATTATAAAATTCATTTCATTTGTACAATAGAAATGAAAATATATGTAGGCATTTACAAGATTTGCTTAATATAGAATATAAAATTAATTTTATTCTCAGTACTATTAAAAAAATTTAATGTGGTCATAATAATACTATAAATTCTAAAAAATGTATTTCTTTTCCACTTAGTTTTTTTAACAAACATTAAGTGAAACATGTATGTGGAGAGAGTTTTAATATTGCACAATATATTGCACCTACATTAGAAAATTAATTAAAAATATAAAAAATATGATTTGTAAATAATAAACCAATGAATCATATTGTGCATTAAGAATATATTCAACTGTTTTCAATACAACATTGCATTTTAGTGCCATTACTGTTATCAATTTTTCTTATTGCATTTTTAATGGTAAAAAATGAACTAAAAAAATGAAAGTTTTTTTGCTGATTTAGAAAGATTCAGATTTTAGTTCCAATTTTAGTCCACAGTGTTTTCTTTACTTGTTTGTTATATTCTTTTAAAAAAAAAAAAATTAAAAATTTATTTTTTAATAAGTATTGAATGTTTCTATTGGAATTTTATTTTAATAAAACAATTTCTGATTAGAAATTAATCAACTGTAAATTTATTTGACACTAAAGCAAAACTATCTTTGGCAAAATCTTACTTCACATTTTTTATTATTTTTACTGATTGAAAGTTGATTTTAAATATTTTGAAGAATATTTTCTTTATTTGAATGTATGTTTCATATAGAATGAGCAACAAAAATATAAATGTAATGGAAAACCTTTTTCCTTTTGTTAAAAAATATTTGTCTGCAAGAAAAATGGAGTACTTTTCTTTTCTTTGTTTATATCTGTTTATTATCCAATTTTTATTTGTAAAGTTAGTGTTTTTGATTTCAGATTACTTTCATTTTCTGAATTAAGTTTTTAATAGAATTTTTAAAAGAATAAAAAAATAATTAAGAATACTTTTTATTTTTTTCAAAAATAAAACTAAAAAAACAATGTCTGTTTCTCTGCAGTGTAAATATTATGATCAAAGGGTTTATGAGTCATTAGTAACAACCACTTGCATGACTATTTCAATTTCAAAAAAAATAAAAACACAAAAAAATACATTACAAATGAGTTCTATGATAATTACATATATTAATCTATGAACAAAAAGTATATCACATGTAGCACACAGCCTATTATTTACCACCAGTCTAATTATAGCTTTTCAATGTATTTTTCTTCTGCTATATTTTTCTGTAAAAGTAATTAACATCGGTCTTTTTTTAATGTTTCTGAGATAATTTAATAAATATTGATTATTATATAATAAAACTTTAGTACACATATACAAAATTGTTGCTACTCATGTTATTTTCTTGGATCAAAAATAAATGCATAATTTTGAGTTTACGTTTTGATTTTATTAGTATTTGATTTAAATTGGAAATCGGTATGATAAAAGATAAACAATCAATATGAATTAATAGAAAATTTAATTTGTTACACTGGCAAAGGGAAAATATAAAATTTTATCAAGCTTTTGGTGTCGTTACCTTTATCTGGGAATTTAAAGGATTACATGATAGACTATAGTTTCATAATTGTCTATAGTAACATATATGTGATAAATTAATTAATCAAATAAAAATAATAGCTAATAAGGAAATTATTAAGATCTGTGACATTTTGATTTACTTATATTAAGCTGATAATGATTCCTATTATGCAATTAAAAATACTTTTTATATATGTTCCAGTAATTTATTGATTTCATATTATATTTAATAATACATTCAATCTGTTAAACAGATAGGAGATATATCTAAAAGGACATCAAGTTAGTGTTACCCCATAGCATTTTGAATTAATTATATTAAGTTGATAATGATTATAATTATGTAATTGGAAGTTCTTTTTTTATATATTTTGGAAACTTATTGCTATTTATTTTTTAAACTTATATATTATACATCAGTCATTTCAAAATCAATTTACATTAAATATTTAGGCTGATTTAAAAATATACATTAAATATTTAGGGTGGTTTAAAAATAAGCTCCTCTAGCTGTCTTAGTTCTAGTTAACTCTCTATAAAAGATTGTGGCATGAGGTACAAAAAAGCAATTTTCTTAATGTATAATGTTATTAAACGTAGTTGCTAAAGGCCAGTTCAATTATTTATTAATAGTGCTTGGAAATTATCATATATATATAAAACTGTCACTCATTAATAATAACATTATGTTATAAACAAATTTTAAATTTATAACTGAATCGATAAGTGCTACTGCAATACTTTTTTAAAAATTATATAATATGAAACGTGGTCCTTCTTATGCTTTGTTAAGAAAACAGAATAACTTTTTGCTAAAAATAGTTAATTTATATTTTTGTTAACATTATCATAACTTAATATTACTGTTAGTATAAGATGGTTAAATCGATTACATAACTTATAATTGCAACATCCAAAGATTACAAAATACTATGCATGCATAAAATTATTTTGCTGTAATTTCTTATGAAAACCAGTTTTCTGGTTGAAATAGTAAAGTGATGTATGGAGAAGTAAGTGTGTTTATTTTTATTATATATATCAAAATATTAATATATAACAAACTAACCAAAGGAAATACATATAAAAACAAAAAAAGACTTATAAATCCAATAAATAATATTATATTTCAACCAGAGGACTGGTTTTCATCAGAAAGAAAAAAAAATACACAGTAAAATGGCGATAATCAAAATACACAGTAAAATGGCGATAATCTGTAATTTTTGATTATCACCATTTTACTGTGTATTTTTTTTCTTTCTGATGAAAACCAGTCCTCTGGTTGAAATATAATATTATTTATTGGTTTTATAAGTCTTTTTTTGTTTTTATATATATATAGGATAACTCAGCTACGAAGTAGAATAACTATAATAAAAATTTAATCCGCAATAGTTTTCGTTACTTATCACCACATGCTTATAAAAGATATTGTTTTTAAAAAAGTTTTTAAGTAATCCATTGAATGTCAAGAAATCTATTTAATGGACTTTATAAAAAACAACCAATAAGGTATTAAACACCAATTTTTGCTGAATTATTAAAATTTTAACTTTTCAATCCCCATTTTATCCTTTTTCTAAATGTAACTATATTTCCCTTCCCTGGATAATGTTGGGCAGTCTGTGCACTGACTATTAGCAATAAAAGCCTGAAGCTTAATTAAACCCGAAAGATTTTTTTTTCTCATTCCAGATTCAAATTAAGCTTATAGAAATGGCAGAAAAAAGACTTATCACTACATTATAGGAGTGTTTTAGTGCGTCATATATTTATATGCATGTTTGCATGTATAATTGGTTATTGAAATGTGATATTATTTTATATTAATTCCCAATTTTGTTTTCCTTTTCTTTATATATGACTTTATTTTAAAGTAAACTTTATTATGCTTAAACAATAGTTATAATATTAAGAGTAATGAATACAACAGTTTTTCCTTTTTTCTTTTTAATCCATGTATATGTCTATACATTTAAATAAACAAACAAAATGAGTAATTAAATGTTAGCCTATACCATTATTGAAATAAAAAGGATTACAGGATGATAGAAATTAATTGAAATGTGTTTTTACAAAGATTAATAACATGAATATAATTGAATATGTATATAATTTAGATTGCTAAATGTATTCTTAAAAAACAACAATGTAAATTATAAGTCTGTATGTGACGGTACTGTTGGAAAAGAGACTAGATTTCAAATGACTACTACAACATCAATAGAGGGCAAGGACTAGTCTCTGATTTTAATTTTTAACAACTTATTAATAAAAAAAATTTTTGAAGTTTCAGATAAGTGGGTTACAAATAAAATATCTCTGAAACCCAAGGATAAATAAAATGAATTCTGTCAATTTATATTAGTGAAAAGTCTTCTTTGAATATTTCCAGTAAGGACCATCAATATGGGAAGATTGATTTCATATAATAAATGCTATAAGTTGGTGATAAGTATAGATTCAATATCATCTGGTTAGATATTATTTATTTTATTTTTAATTTCACACACATATGCTTTTCTATTTATAATCTTATATTACTTACTTTAAACTCTAATTTAGAGCATTCTCTCTATGATTAATAAAAACATTGTGTAAAGATCAGAATGTAAACACACTGAGAAATTAGCTTACCATTATAAAGATATCTATAGAACAGATCATGTTTTTATCTTCATGAAATATTATTGTTCTTTGTTGGATAATATATTATTATTATGTCTGTGTGTTTCAGCTTTTTTCACTTTACAGCAGTACACTAATTTCCTTCCTGGCATAAAGAGGTGTCAAAGATATGCAAGGCACCACAAAAAAAGACAAATAATAAAAGACACAAAAGATTTTTATATCTTTTACATTCTTTTCCCAATACTGGTTTTGACGTAGTTTTTTAATCTGACATCTATCTGGCACATAAATTCTTGGCTTATCTTTATATATTTATATCACTAATTTTTATTACTTTAATTATACTTTGGTATTTATTAATCCTGATATCTAAAATTTATACTTAATCTAATTTTATTAAAATACCAGATATGCAGGACTAATAAAATACTTTTTTTCTTTTATATATATTTTATTTCTTTAATTAAATAAATCTGTAGCTTTTTGTTCAGTTTTTATTCCATCTCAAAATTTTTTATTTAATTTAATTCTAAGACAGTTTTGTAATTTTGTTTATACTGATTGTTTCTTATATATTAAATATTTTCATATATAAGAAACATGCACTGGAAGCAGAATTACATATTGTTTAGAATTACATATTACTAGGAAAATAGATAACATCTTAGTATAAGTTCAACCCATTCCTCTCCTATTAATATACATGGATATATAATGTCAGATGAAATTAGAAATTAGATTGCTGTAATGTCTACATAGATATGAGTTTAATATCAAATCCAACAAGGGCTTTGAGAATTCCATCATAAGTTTTCCCATAAAATGGATGGTTGAACAGTTGAAAGGATTAGAATATTGAAGGCTGTCCATTTAAAGTTTAAAGAACTGCTATCTTAATATAAACTTTAGGACTGGTTGTACATATCTGTATGAGATTATGTTCTGGCCAAACTGATGAGTTTTGGTTCTACATGAAATTTGCATATTGGGATCATGTAGCTTTTTTGCATGTGCAGTCACATATATCAGTTGCTTGAAATGAGTGCAGGGTGAATAGACTAAAAATTACCAAGTTCAAATTCCTCTATTTACATTTATTTTATTTAATTTAACCCAAAAATCTATTTTATTGTTGTTAGCTTTATCTAGATATTTCCATATTAATGTACATGTCCTCATTCATGATCACTTGGAAAAAAAATTATTAGTCTTATTGTCACTACTAATTACTTTCCCATTTCTTGGTCTATATTTTTTGTCTCTAACTTCTTCTTACTTTCACAGGGTCAGTGTTTGGATCTAATAATTATTTAGAATAATTGATTGCCTTAAATTTAGATTGCTATTCTTTCATTTAATAATTTTTGATCTCTGTGGAAAGATTATAGTTTTTCTTTTCTGTTTGTGGGTTTTATAATGTTGGGACAATTTTATTTCTAATTTTTTGTTATTCTTCTTCATTATCATTAACTTTAAAATTTAGGCAGTGAAATTAGTTTTTAAACTTAGTCACTTCTTTAATTTCACTCTCATTTATATAATTTGTGCTTCAGCCATATAATCAGCTATAATAAGACAATCACTATCTAAAGCTTCTGTGTCCCTGTTATATTTATTTATAACAATAGTATCTATATATATTTTATTTGTGCTTTGCATACTCATTTTTATCTTTATCATTACATTTTATAACAATATCATTCCTTGGCAGTTATCTGCAATACTCTTTCTCTCATAAATATTTGTGGCTAGTTTTAGCATATGATATATTTCTACTGAATAGCTCATTAGCTTGATTAGAGCTATTGGTAAGCTGCCTCTAGTGAACATTTAAATACAAGCTTAAAAGCAAGTTACAAAATTTATAGGCATACCTTTGAAGGGTTTTGCAATGCTATATTGCAGAGTCTTTTACTATATGATGAAACTGAGCTGAATTCAGACCCATATAGCTTTCTGGTTTGTCAGACTGGATTTGAAGACATTTATGTGTCTGAAAAGTCCAGGCTTTCAAATTGATAGTAACATGTTTTATAAGTGCTGACTTTTGAGTTGATATTTTAGATCTAGTTTCTAGAGTCCCAGCTCTCCACTGGGGTGAGCCATAAACTCAAAACCAATTAGTCTGGGGATAGAGACTTTCTGATAGAGATTTTGAATTCTTTCTCTTTTGGCACTTGTAAAATAAAGCTTGTTTAGAGCCATTGGTAAGCTCCCTCTAGTGAACATTTAAATACAAGCTTAAAAGCAAGTTATGAAATTTATGACTTGTTTTATTAATTATATATATAAATATTTGAAAACCAGGCACTCTTCACAAACCTGGAGCTTAATTGTAAGTATAGAAGATTTGAACTCAGATTTTCAAGCATCCTTCAACTATTCACACTATCTCATTCATAGAGCTGATACACATGAACACATACATATAAAAAAGATAAATAATCACCAATATACATATTTCATACCAACAAACACTCGTCAGTTGGTCCACATTATCATCTCCCACACATATATATATAATCAGTGTTCAATTATATTAAGATAGCAAATCTTCATACTTTAATGGACAGGCTTCAATTCACTTTAACCCTTCAGACATCCATATATGATATCCATTATCTATTATCATTTTAAATAGTGTTATGCTTTGGATTTTTTCTTTTTGGCAAACTAAAACTTAGAAATAAAAAGAATAATAAAAGTTGCACATTATTCTTAATGAGGGATTTAATGACTTTGATAATAAATGAATGATAAATATGTCTTGGATTATCAAGTGATGAAAGGAAGATGTTCTTTTTCAAATAAGGAACAAAAGTGACTGGATAAAGTGGTCTATGGTGTACATCTGTTTTTTTTTTCAAGATGGCTTAATATAAACAAAGAACTAATCACCCAACAAACTTTGTGATAAATGCCTAGCAAGAGAAAGCATTTAAAACATCTCTATCTGAAAATCACACCCAATACCCTGACCAATGGTTTCATGCTTTTAGCACTCCTCAGAGAAGTACTTTCAGACACTAGATCTAAAAATATCAACACAAAGCCAGCATTTATCTAAGAAATAACCATTGAGTAGATAATCTGAAATTTTCAGACACTTAAATGTCTTCAAATCCAGCTATCTAACTCAAGTAGCTATATGGAGCTGAGAGATCTTCAGCCAAATCATATGTTAGAAATCTTAGCAATATAACATCACTTAAGACTTAAAGCAAAGACTATAAATAGTCAATAAAAAAAAAAAACGGTCATATATCACATGACCCCATTTTTTTTAAGCTTGTAAAATATAAACAAAGAGCTCTTTGTTTATATTTTACAAGCTTAAAAAAGAAGTGGAATCATATGATATATGATTCTATTTTTTATTTTGACTTAATATGTTTCATATTATAATAGTTCAGATATGCTAATAATTTAGTAGTAGCATGTATTTCTGAACATAAGCTTTCAAAGATGGAACCTAACTTTGAGCTATTTTATGTTATGACCTTCTTTAATAACTCCAAATAATCTTTGGAGGAAGATTAGGAGAAGGGATTTTTTACAAATAGAACTTAAAATGAAAAAGGATGTGAGATAATATATTTTTTCCAACAATCAGATTATTTATAAAAATAAGATTTTTGCATTTATAACTGTGTGCATCAGATAAAACCTTTAGACAAGTTATGAATATTGGCAAAAAAAGACTTTTGCTTTCTTGGTAGATATATAGAAAACAAGTATGGGTTGTATCTGCTTGTACTCTTGCTTGACTAATGTAATTGAGTCTATTGAGAAAGCACCACTCAGAATATTCCTTAGTTTGAAATGCAATGAATCTAATTCTTTATGTTAATAGTGAACTAAGCTTTCACTAGTTTATAGAAAGTACTTTAATTTTTTCAATATATATATATAAATCTCTAAAACTAATGTCTCGGTAATAAAGGTCCTAAGAAGTCTGATGATGTTACTATATGGGAGCACTGGTTTTCATTGAATATGCTGTATTAGCAGAGAAGGGAGCTGAATAGAGAGAGGGAGGAGATATTATAATGTAAAGTTCAGGAGAATAGAAGAGAAGGTCAGTCAAAGAAATTTTACTCATATAGAAAGAAATTAAGTTACTAGGAAAAAATCTTCTGCACTTATAAGATTCCTACTAATCAGATGTAAATATTTTGTGACAAAGCTGAAATATGATGTTAAATTTTTCCATATCTAATGGTCAGGCAAGAGTTAATTACCAAGTCTCAATTTGATTTATATAATATTTTTTAGTAAAGCAGTTAGCACAACCATTAGCCTTAATCAGAAATTAGAAATCAAATTTTATTGGGTAAGTGTTTTTTCTATGATCAAACCATGTTTAGAAATATTTTTTTCAAATAGCTGATCATAACCAATCTTGTCTTCATCTTTCTAATTTCACAAAGTCTGACAACTTTTAATTTAATATGACTTAATCTTTATTTTTCAACTCATGAATTTTTTTAAAGTATCATTCTAGGATTGAGGTCTAGTAAGTTTTGTACCTTTATCCTTGTTTGCCAACTACTGTTTTCTCATTACATCTAGAAATGAAAGCTATGATATATTATTTTTAGCCATAGGATAAGTAACGAATTACATTAGTACATTCTTTTAATCATACATTTATTCTATCTTCAAGCAAAAAACTGTGTAGTAAATTTTTAATATTACTCCCCCCCCCAATCAATTTTCTTAACAATCATCTTCATCTTTTTACCATGTAAAACTTTAAAGATATGTTCTACTAAATTCTTTTAAGACCTGGTAAAAAATCAGCTAATATCAAACTTTTTTAGATATATTTATATATTAGATATGCTTAAAATTTTCCCTCTAACACTTATTGTAAAGTTGTAATTTATTAAGCACACAGGAAGTACATGTAAATACTTTTAAGACAGACTTTAACCTGTATCAAATGCATCTTGAAATTTACAATAGCCAAGCAATATCTTTATTTTCCCGATAAAGGGACCTCTCAAATCATGACACAAGATAGCGACTTTTATAAAGATAAGAGCCATCTTATCTTTAACCTAACTTTTTACTTATATAGGCCAATCTAAGCATCTAGACTTGGGAGCATGAAGCTGTCGTTCTCTCCACTAATTAAGTCCACCATGTCCTATACAAATTAACATTCGTGAAATCTTGCAATTTACAACTTATACAGTATAAAGAAAAATCTAAAAAAATTATTTAAGATGTTTATTTTAATTAAATAAAAACAGAGATTAATCTTTAACTGCCTAAGGATAATTTCCAGATTAATAAATGGTGAGTAATAATCGTGAACATAACATGCAGAAAAATTGACCACAATAAATATAAATGCTCAAATATATAAACCAAAGTTATTTAATCAAATTGTATACAAACTATTAATGAATTTAATAATTAGTCATTAATATCAATCCGTTGAGGGGATTGATAATTCAGAAGATAAATTCATGGTTTAATAGAAGTTTATAATTTAGAAGCACTTGAATAAATGGTACTTATAATAGTCTGACTGTGAGATTTCATATATGTATTACTGGTGGTAGATAGTAAGAGAAAACAACATTTTGCACATGGAGAAAATTATGCATTTATATTATAACACCACACTGACAAATATGTAAATAAAGACCATATTAAACACAATTACAATCTTCTAAAAACAAAAACATTTAATTTTTTTTCATGAATATTAGATATTAAACCAACATTTTGACTAACAATTTTCTCCTGATCGGTACATTATCTAATATTTACTTAAAAAATTGTTTCCCTTTTTGAAGATCGTAGATGTGTTTAATTTGCTTTTTATTTACATATTTGTTTGTGCCGATATTTTTCATCACTGTCGGACTAATAAGTAAATAGCGAATAAATAAATGCCACAAGATAGGGTTTTGATATTAAAAATGAATACACTTTCTAGCTTAAAGTAGATAATATATCTTATATACTAGACAACATTGAATAGATATTTAGGGAGGTCATCGGAAAAAGTATTGAACATACTTGGAAATTCTTTATTTATTTTTTTCAAAAATTGCACCCTGTTCTTGAACTTATGTTCTGGGATTATTAGTTTTGTGCTGATTAATTTACTTAATGATTAACTTTTTGTAAGAACGCGAGCAAAAAAAAAAAACAATAACTTAATATTATTACTTTTTTTATAATATTTACTAAATAAAAATACTGAATTCCTGTAGTTTTATAGTATTTGAGTCTTTAGGAAGCAATTTAATGTTTTTATTTGTCATTTGTAATTTTATGATGTTATTTGTTTACTATTTTTATAAAAGATCTTCAAGTTTACAGCTGTCAAAAGTTAGACTTTCTTTGATAAAGGCAGGTGATACTTTGTCATCTTGTCATTAAGATGATGAATTTTAAAAAGATCGTTTCTTTATCATATTATTAAATTTGTTTGCACAGCACAATTACAGAACAAAGACACAATAAAGAATGTGTCACCAACATTAATGTAAATTTGATATCATGCTAAGTTATGTTTTATTATATATTATAGTTACAATTTTAAAAAAATAGTGATTAAATACAAATAGGAAATAACACAAGTTAAATAATAACTCAAACAACATTTATTTTTCTCTATCATTTTATCTCATTGCTTTGCTAGTTATACGAAACAAGCAGTAGCGCAGAAGTGTGTGTAAATTCCTCAATTAATTAACCAATTATTTTTTAAGCTCTTCATCATTATATCTGGTTATGATTTGATGTGATAAATATTTCTTCTTATGAAACAAAACACTTTTTATGTCTATTTTTTTTTGCAGAAAATTTTTTATTCCCAAAATATACCCATAAGCAAGTTGCCCTTTACTAATATATCCAATTAGTAAATCTACAAATACGTATATATTATTTTACTTTCTACATAATTATAAAATACATATTCAACTATAAATAATATATTCAAGACATATAACATAAACAATTTTTAAATATAACAAAATTGGTTAATCAAATCACACAGAAATGTGGAAATAAATAAATACTTGGTCACCAACATTAATGCACAGAAAAAACTAATAACTATTTAGTCACTATACAGTATTTTGTTCTGAAACAGTTAATTCATCAGATGACCCTGAAATTAAAAGCAGTGATGAAATAGATATTGGATTTCTCTGTGTTTTTCTGTATTATGATAAAATCCTGTGTAATGATAAAATGGTTGCTTTTAAGTAGTATTATGAATGATTGCTAGTTATTTATTTATTTGAGTGCTTGTGTATGATTTGACTAACCAACCTTATTATATATATTTTAGCATGTTTTGGCATAAGTCTTTGATATATTATTTATATTTGAGAATTAATTAGCTTCATGAAATTCAGTTCTTTGTATGTTATTCTATATATATGTATTATTTTTGATTACACCTGGGTCTCGTTTTACATGATAGATAGGTTCCTCAGAAAACACACGCAAAAATAGATGTAACTTACATTGAAAAAGGAGGGATGCGGTCTGTGATTTTTCAAAATTCGCGTAAAAGCAAAGCACCAACGTAAAATTACTTTAAAATTCGCGCAAAAAAATAAAAATAAGGAAATAAAATATGACTAATAAAAAATTTTAAATTTGAAAAAAATTGATACAAGACAAACTTTTTTTAGCTATAATATTTAATTTTATTCAAAATAATATATTTTTATGCATAATTTACAGTACAGTAATTTACATTTTTTATACATGTTTTAATTATTATGATTTTCTGGTGACAACGTAATTAGTAATTAATCTTTGAGAAGATGATTTTATTAATTGTTTACGAAGCTCGCGATATCCAGACATACAACCACTTAGCTCTTGTTGGAATTTAAGAGCACGTTAATGATTAGTGTCATTAATAAGAAAATAATAATTGATTACGTTCTTTTTTAAAAAGCAAAAACAGAATGTGATTTAAAATGCAAAATTAACATGCACAATGTTTGAACAAATTTACATTATAATCTTGTAAAATTTAATATGTGTATGCATAAAATGTGAAAATCATGATTTTAATTTCATTATTGCATAAAATCTTACTATTATAAAGCACTGAAAATATTGAAATTACTAAGATGAAAGTCAAATTTCAATAATGTGCTATTACTTTCAATATAACGTAAGTGCGCGAAATTTATTATTTAAAGTAATAGCGCATTATCGGAAATCGACTTCCTGTGAAACACAAATCGCGTAACTTCAAAATCATGTTAAATAAGCCCACGTAAAAAGAGACCAGGTGTATTTCCCAACATTTCAACTATATAACATCTGCCATTGTCAAGATTAACTTTTCAAAGAAAAGCCATTAGATCTCAAATAGAAACTAAATTGAGTGTGAGATAAAGAATGAGATTGAGTGAAGTAGTTAAGTATTCAGATATGTGGAATATACCAAGGTTCAACTATTTCATATTCAATCTCATTCTTTATATCACACTCAATCTCGTTACTATTTAAAATCTAATAGTTTTGTTTGAAAAGTTAACCTTGACAATAGCAGATGCTATTTCATTGAAACATTGAAAATTAATCAAAAATAACACACAGTTTAATTCAAAAATTACTTGATTTACATCACATAACCATATAGGGGGAGGTGGCAAGTTTTATTATTTTTTATTCTTTTGATTAGATTTACGTTTTTAATTTTATATATATATATATATAGGGTATATGAGCACAGATTTTCACATGACCCACCACTCTCCTCTCCATCTCATAAACTGATACACTTGAACACATATATGTCAAAAAGACAAATAGCCACCAATATACATATTCCATGCTAAACCAGCAATCATCAGTTGGTCCAGATTATCATCTCTACACATATATGCAATAAGTGTTCAGATATATATTAAGATAGCCAATCTTCATACTTTAATGGACAGGCTTCAATTCACTCCACACTCCAACTCTTCAACTGTCCATCCAATTTAAAATCTGGTGATGGAATGCTCAAAGACTACCCTGTGGCTGATATTCTCATCACAGTCATGTTGACCTAAAGTCAATCTGACCCCTCATGTACAGGACATAATCCATTTAATACATATACAGGGATAGGAAGACATCTCTACTATGTAATAACTGAAATACGGGCTTATTATATATAGGGTATATAATTTTAATTTTACTAACTGCATATAATAAATCATTTTTATATAGCAATTCGTTTTATAGTGGCTGTCTCTAGAATGCTATTGGTAATTTGTAATAGCACTTTTCAAGAGTTTAAATTCTCTCTATCTATTTACCTATTTGTCTATCTCTTGAATAAAATCAGTATTTGTAATTTGAATATTAAAAGTCATTGTGTAGGTGCATTAGGGAAGGTGCTAATTTCCATACCTATTTGATGAGATAATAATTTCAGGATGAAACACTTATAATGATAAAATAATTGTTGGTTTTGATATATGTAGCCAGCTATTTATTAATTTACATGCTTGTGTAGGGTTTGATTAATCAACTTTATTACTTTCTTTATCAATAAATAAATACACTTTCTACTTCTAATCTGTTTTAATTTGTAATCTATTTATTTATAACGAATTTTGAACGGATCTTATGATATACACTGTGCAGAGTTAATATATTCAGCTGACAAACTTAATATTCAAATTCAAATTGAAGCTAAATTTTTTGAATAAACAAAAATGTTTTTCAAGTGGTCAATCTATATTCAAGTCAGAGGCTATTCCATATTAGTCAGTAGTTTCTAATTATTTTTATCAGAATAAAAATACAATAAAAAAACTCTGACCACTCAGCAATGTAATTTAATATATATGAAGATATAAATCTCTAATATAATTAGACATAACACAACATAATACATATCCTTTCGTTTTGAAGATTATTATTATTATTATTATTATTATTATTATTATTATTATTATTATTATTATTATTATTATTATTATTATTATTATTATTATTATTATTATTATTATTATTATTATTATTATTATTGTTGTTGTTGTTGTTGTTGTTGTTGTTATTATTATTATTATTATTATTATAATATTTGTACATACTAACAAACGAGTATTGATTTCTGTATAATCATATTAGAATGGTCCATTATATGTTTAATTTTTCAAACTTTTTGTGTGTTTAACTATATCATTACTGATTGTTACCATAAATGTTTTAGAATATTACATAATTTTCTAATAAATTATACTGTCTTATATTAATAGAAAGTATGATAATTTTAATCTTGCAATTATTTTTAAAAAAATGTTCACATTTTGTCAGTGTACTTCTCATTTCAACTTAATCATATCACAACCCTCTACCAGCTCAAATCTCATATCATCCTTTCTCATTGACATGCATTTCATGAACAATGTTTACTCACCAATTAAACTAAAAGTAGCAAATATGTAAATCCCCATGCCTAATTTGACAGCTCATTATTTCTCTATTATATTCAATGATTATTTATTGGATGACAGTCCTCATAATCATGTATTTCTTCATCTTTTTATGTGTTATATTACTTTAATTTTGATATAAAATACACTAACATATTAATTTAAAAAGTGAATGAATATCTATTTGTTTATCCTTACTCTTTATAATATATTTATTTTTTAGATTATTATTTTTGTGGATGTTTTGATTTACATGTTGTCTTTAAAATAAAAAAAAATCACAAAATTTACTTTATACTTACCTATATTTAGTTTCCTTATTTTTATTCTATTTGTATTTGATAATTGATTGCTGATTATTTCTCATAATATGCAGTTTGTGCAATTGAACCCTTAATTATACATTGCTTGGAGAATTTAGCATCATTTCCTCTAACTAATATATGTTCAATGTTTTTGATGAGATTATGGTTCCATGATTTTAGGGCTAACTTAATGTCAATATTAAACCAATAATGTTTTTTTTTTTCCTCGTGTAAAAAGAGTTAAAAAGATTATGTGATTTATAATGTATTTTATTACTTTTGATCTTTCAATGTTCAAAATTGCACTTCAACACAGAAAAATATTCAATATTTACAGTATAAAACTAAATTCTAAAAGTGATATTTTTGAGTTTATTTTATCTGTCTTTGATAATTAATCACTGAATGTTACAGTTTACATATTTATCACTTAATTATATGCGTCTTGAAGAATTTGGCATTATTTAGTGTTTCTGGTAAAAAAAAAAAAAAATTATGTTTTTACCATCCATATTAGAATTATTTATTGAATATTTGTTAAAAATTATCTAGTAATATTTTGATTTTTTTTTTGTTTTAAAATATTTTTTTATTTATAACAAACGCAATTATTTTTATATAGAATTAAATAATCTGTTGTCTAATTTATATGCAGTGCAAATTTGATTTTTAGATGAGAAACCTAAACTTTTTTTAAGCACTGACTACCTTAAAAGAAAAACTAATTCCATCAACTAAAGAGTGTTAAATTTAGATTTTGTTTAGCTAGAAGAATAATTTATAAAGAGTAGAATTTTCAATTTTTTTTCAACGCAGAATTTTTTTTTATTTTATTTAATATCTAATTAATTAACTTTCAACAGAAACAAACACAGCGTCCAAAATATATATTGTTGTAAATTTCAAGATAATTATGATAAATGTTTGAATTTTTTTTAGTCAAGTACATTACATTAGCTCTAATAAAATTTTGTTTAATTGACTAAAATAAGCAAACTATTCCAATAATAATTTATTACAAGTATGAAGTTAATAATAATAACTAGAAAATATAACATATTTATGATAGCATAAAAAATTCTGAAATTGTTGGACTTAATGTTTGAAATATTTAATTCAAAATTACTTAGTAGTACTCTTAAGTCTCTGCTTTTTAATGTATTTAATCTACTATTTACTTTTAATATAAAGGCTAACCGTAAGAATTCAAATATATGTTTTATTCCTGAACATTTTAGCTGTATATTTTTTTAATTTCAAAATTTTGCATATCAATGTGTTACAATTAAAATTTTTAATTCGAGATTTTTTCTCATTTCATTCAATTCTTCTTGTAAAGAAATATCTATTTAGGTTATTACATATACAAATAGTTCAACAATCCACAATGCTAATCCAAGTTTTCAAGATCTTTACAATAAATATTCATATCTTTTTTTTTTTTCAAATAATGGGTATGTAATAGTATACTATCAATAGAAAATTTATCTTTTCCGAAAATAATCAGTTATCTTAAATCTTCAAAATAATAAAAATCTGATTACTTTAGTGTGGATTTAAAAAGATCAATTTGAGAACGAATAATTAATTGTTTTCCCCTAAGTTCATCAATTTTAACTGAATGGCGAAATTATTTGGGCATAAATCAACAAAAGTCTTTAATATCTTCAATCATTGCAATAACGATGAAAGTTGTACTACTTATAAGCGAATATTCTTTTAATATTAGATCTGAATTCATCTTCATTATAATAATTATTACCTGTCTTTTACTGCATGTAAAATTATTTTTTTCACAACTATATTAGAATATCCTTTTTTGTAATTATGTGATAAGTACATGTAAGATAGTCAAGTGTTTGTGGCCTAGTGGTTAGCATAGCTGCCTTCCAAGCAGCTGGCCTGAGGTTCGCTTCTCGGTCAATGCATTTGACATATAGAAAAAAAGTACAGGTAAGATGCTTCCATTCCAACTTCAACATTTTTAAAAGTTGGTGATCTAAAAATTGACTTAAGTGCTGATTTTGAATGTAAAATAAATATTTTCTTTTTTATTAGGATACATTTTTTTAATATGCTTTTATAACTTCATAGCATGGTTAGTAAATGTTTGGTTCTTATAAAGTATTCACTGTACAGCCTGTGGTGGTGTTGTTTCTAGTTAAAGACATAGCGATATAACATTACCGGGCCTCTATTTTTTTTTCTCTAATATATCGTATTTTGACATATGGCTGTAGTTTCTTCTTTTTAATATATTGTTGTTGTTTTTTTTTTTGTTTTTTTTTGGACATAGTTATTTTTTTTTGTTTTCATTTGATAAATTTAAAACTATAATGGACACTTTTACTTTTTTTTTGGATCTCAAAAGTACACAATTTTTTGCATACGCCTTTTTTTTTGGGGGGGGGGTTCCATTCTAAATCTACAGTTTTTTTACAGACGTCTTTTTTTTTGATTCGATACATTTCAAAGTATAAGGGACAGTTTTAACTTTTATTTGAATATCTCAAATATACACAGTTTTTACATATGACTTTCTTTTTTTTGGCTTTTAATATACTGTTTTTTTTTTAAACAGACATCTTTTTTTAAAAAAAAAATTAGAATCGACACTTTCTTTTTTAATTTGTTAAAAATGTGAGTTGCTGTTTATTGATTTAGTAAAAAAATTCAAAGTTGTCCAACAAACTCCACCTCAGATGTCCGTATTTGCTTATAAACGAAAAGGATTTTTGGTATTTTGACTAATATATCGATCAAGAGAGTCGGTTCTCTTCCAACTAAAAGAAGCATGTTGTTGATTGATTTGAGAAGAATACAAAGCTGTCAAACCAACTCTGCCATACTCGGTTGTAAAGCCCTACCCTTTGAACACTGACATTCTGGGTGTTAATTAATTGACTTACAGATCAAAATAATCACAAACAAAACACAGATTCTTTTAAATCAAATAAATTTTATTCACCACATATGACTAAACCAAATAAACTGCATCATATTTTTCTCGGTTTTTTGGGACGTCCCCCAATTGCAATAATGTGGTAGCCATTTTGTTCTTCTTTTGTTATTCTCGTCCAAGTCATGACAGAAACCGTACTTTTTTGCCAACAACTACAATCATCTGACAGAGATGTTGACATACTTTTTTTGGGTTCCAAATAACAACAAACCTCAAAAAAACCAAGCTCGGACAAATCTCAAGAATACACTGATAATTACCAGTATGCGAAAAGATCTCAGTTGGGAAATACAGAAAATCATAAACATCAACAAACAAACAGTTGGAAACCATTCTTCCACTGCACACACTCTCAGATTAAATTTGAGTGAGAATACAAATTTGGTCCCTATGCATAGGAATTAATGCCGCGATGAAAAAGTGGCAAACTAGGTGATCATATAGTGTTGTTAGTTTAGATGTAGGGTTAGGACCATGGAAGAATTGGCTGCAGATTCTAACCACTACATCTATTGTCTCTTGTAAGCGGCTAATATGATCGCTAGTCATGTGTTAGCCATAAGGTTTGGCCATGAAAGTGGTATTATTCTGTGTTTTTACACAGAAACAGTGCCACCACAGGCTGTACAGTGAATACTTTACAACTACCAAATGTTTTTTCAAGATGAGATATAGAGAATCTGTATCATTTTCTGGCAGTTAGAAATAAACCAATTTTGTGGAATGCTGTCAGAACTTTTTTTAATATTGATATATTTATTAAATTCTTTATAATTAAATAAAATTAGTCAAAAATAATAGTGCACTCATGCCTGACAAATAATTTATAAATATTAATAAGCCAATACTCAGAAATGAGTATGGCCATTCTAATTAGTTTTGTGATGACTATACAAACCAATTTGTGAATTACAAATATGTTCACATATAGAACAAGCTGATCCATTTTTTGTATACTTGATAGTTTATTATGTTAACTTTTAATTTCTTCAGTATAAAATATATTTCAACACTACTTCTAATTGTAGTTTGCAATGCAATGTATTCTCTGTTATATATTCCTAATAGAAGCAATTGGCATTTTGTATCTTTAAAATGTCTTTGAGATAATCCTTATAACATATAGAATTTACTTCTCCCAAGATATCTTCTCAACTTCTCCATAAAATATTCTTTCAAGAAGATTTGTATTATTCCTTTCAAGAAGGCATGTATTGTTCCTTTCAAGAAGGCATGTATTGTTCCTTTCAAGAAAGTTTGTATTGTTCCTTTCAAGAAGGCATGTATTGTTCCTTCAGTTTAATGTCCAATTCAACAAAAGTAAGACTTTGCAATAATGAACTTTATAGTATTAATTTCAGAAATTTAAAAACATATTGATTGGTTTTATGATCTTGTCATATGTATTTTTTTAATCTTACTAAGTTTGCCTTAAATGAAATTTTTCTAATATGCTGATAGGATGTCCAAGTATTTTTTCTGTACAATAAATTAGGTCAAACAATAGCTCTATGTACAATTAATTTGATTGCATAGTTGTTTCCCTGTGATGAAATACTCTGGCATGTTGGAGTCTATGTTATACTTTTGCATCTAAGTCCACATTTCTACTTATAAAACTATCAAGGTTATTTAAATTGGTTTATGATTCTCAAATTGATAACATCCAAGCTAAAGTTGCTGAATGACTTTTTTTATTATTGGCTAATAAAAAGTTTTTTGAACATTAATTAATTAACTAAAGTCTTTGTATGTTGTATTCAAAACATTAAGAACATTTTGTAAATCATCTTTTGAATTAGCAAAAATAGCATAATCATCAGCATATTATAAATCCAGAATCCAAAAAGAATTAGTTTCACTTTTAATTCATGCAAATTAATAATTCCTCCATCAAACCCTGCATCCTATCTTGACTTCTGTTTTATTAAGATGCCTATAAATAATTTTAAAGACTATCACCATAAAAATTAAAAACACTGTTGATGCAAGTCCACATCATTGTTTCACACCCATTTTTATTTCAAATGTCTCAGATTTTTTATCTGTAGAAAAATTACTTCTCCCATTCCATTTATATAGAACTGTGTAATACAAATAAATTTAATTGGACAACCAACTAATTTCAAACAAAACCATGGATGTGTCCTATTAATTAATTAATTATCTAGAGCAACTCAATAAAAGTTTGCATGTGTCTGGCAATAAAATAATGTATAATGCTGCTTCTTGATTTTCCAATACCAGATTGAATCTTTGATAATCATTTATCTATGACTGAAAGCCAACAAAATTCTTGAAAGAACTTTTGCTATAATTGATAATAACAATATTCCTTGACAAATATGGCTATGTTGTCTATCCTCTTTGTTTTTAAAAATTGAAACAGTAAAAGCATCCTTAGGATCTGATGGCACAATTGTATGGGTCCATATATTTCTTTAAAGTGTCAACAGGTTTCAATCTAATATATTACCACCAATATTTTAAGACTTCTCCAGATAATTCATTAAGAATTGCAGATTTTCTATTTTTAAGATTACCAAGAATTGTTTTGACTTCACTAAGTTAGGCATCTTTTTCTGAATCTAAATGAGTAGATAAAATAAATATATCATTAAAAGTCACCAACTTATATTTTTATCATTATTCAAAAAAATAATCAAAATATTTTTTCCGCCTGTTCAAAATATCAGTATCATCACACAATAGTGTTATTTCTATATTCTCAGTTCCATATGCTGCTTTCAATACCTACAATGATCACAATCAGAAAATGTCTATATCTTTTTTATAGTTTTAATCACCAATCATTTTAAGATTTCTTGTCAGTCATTGAATTTTTGCTTTCAGACCTTTATATTTATTATGAAACTCCATATTGAGTTTATTATTCTACCAGGCAGAGAATGCCATGTTTTTAATCAAATTACTAATAATAAGATCATTGCCAAAAAATAATCATGAATCTTCTTTTTACTGAATCCAAGAATAAATTTACTTGTATCCATAACACATTTGTTAAGACAATTTCATGCTTCAGTAATACAATATTCCAGTAGGTCCAAATTAGTAATTTAGTATTTTAATAATTGTTGAAATTTAATATGTATAGTTGACACTTCTAAAAAATAAACTTAATTCTTTGGGAATATGATTGTAATTGAAAATCTAGCAATAAAACTATTGCTTGTGGATACTGATATTTTGAATGGGCAGAAAGAATATTTTGATCACTTTTTTGAATAATGATATAAAAAAATAAGATGATGACTTTTAATGATATATTTATTTTATTTTCTTATATAAATTTGAAAAAATATGCCCAACTTAGTGAGATCAAAACAGCTCTTTGTAATTCTAAAAATGGAAAGACTGCAATCAAAAAAAAAATTGCCTGACTCAGCATCACATGTGGACAAGAGCATACATATGCAGGACATTGGGTCACCCATCCTCATCAAAGATCCCTATGATACTTCATACTGACAGGTGAATCTACTGGGCATAATATGATCTATTCTATATACTTGCACTTTAAAAATAAACTTCAGACCCACAAGGTATTCATTCTACCATTATACTGTCCTGAACCACCAGAAAGTACTATGCATTTCTAAGCCAGATAAATTGCTGCAAAACTTGTCACTATTAAAAACACTTACTATCCTAGGCCTCATAAAATTCCTGCATTTATCTTGAATCAGTCATTTCACTATACTGTATATTCATGATCTGGCCAATTTCCTATACCAGAGGGATATATAGTGTAAAAGATGTGTATCCAATTACTGTAGTGTCTTTCATTAAAAAGACATGAGACTACATCTGATCTAAACATCCTTTGGCCTATCTCCATAATCCACTATTCATTAAAGTACTTGAAAAAGTAATCAAGGACCAAATTGAGTCCCACATTCTTCCATTATTATCACATCTACAGTTTTCCAAAAAAAGCTCTTCCACCAGCCAAACTTATATTTATGACAATTCTAAGCTCAATCCAAAAAATAAAAAAAAACACTCACCCATTGCAGTCTAGCATGACATAAAGCAGCTTTTGATTCCATCTCAATTAACCTACTTATTCAAATACATGCTAGTAGTACCATCTTAGGACCTACTCTGTTATACCTAATCTCAAACCTCCTTCTGTATTGTGAATTGCATATCACTCTTAATGGTGGAAATTCTCCATTTTTCATTCCCACTCAGTCAATCTTACAAGGTTATCCCTAAGCGCATTACATTTTACACTCTACATAAATCTGATTTTACAAAAAAATACAGAATAAAATTATTGGAATTAAAATTCCACACACCAACATTACGTTTTTTGTATAGCCAACATGAATGTCACCACTATCTTCTTGCCTTCTCAGAAACAACTCCTCATATTTCTAATCATTCTTGATGACTTTATAGCAGCCTGAAAACTGTACTTTATTCCCAAAAACTGCTGCATGGACTCTATTCACAATAAAATTATAATTCACAAGTTTTCCATGGAAAACCCACTCCATTCTTAGGCTTACCCTTTACAAAGGTTCCTTTGGTATAGACTCACAGTACAAACCAAGTTACAAGATTCTGTATTGCAAATTACCCACTCACTAACTCACTTTTTAAGGCATATCTATCCATTTACTTTAAGATATCACCTGTTTAATACACTTGCTATAACAAAAATTGCATATACTATGCACCTATTATAAAATTTTCAAAGATATTCATTTCTGCTATCAACTCCATATGCAACAAATTGCTTTGTAACAGCAAACTGGTATCAATATTTATAAGAAAAAATATTTATAAAACAACTCAATCAACAACCCTTGAACAATGGTCTAGGTGTGAACAATGTTCAGGTGTTCTATACACAAATATCCATTAACTTAATAGTAGCTATTACCAACTGGTTCCAAAATCTCCAGTGCCTACTGAAAGTAACCTCTATAGATAAACCTCCCCCTTCAATGCCATATCTCACAGATCTTCTTGATTCAATTATAGGGACCCCAACCAGGTTAGCCTCTTTCACAATTCCATGTACACTTACTGACAAACATATAACCTGTTTTATCCAGACTCTGGCAATGATTATTTCCTTCCCATTGGCATAAATAGTCACCACTTTCTCTGACAATTTAAAAAATGGGTATTAGAGTCAAAGTTTTTGACTTCCTAATTAGACTCAACCTGCATGCATTTCCAACATTATATTTTCTGCAGTATTATTGGCTGTAAAAAAGTATTGACCCATTCTGTGGGTTATGACATGAATCCAGGGAGACTTAGTAACATCTTAATGACTGCTGGACACTAAACTCCACATGACAATTTATCTTAAATGCATTCAGGCAACCCTGCTACTGTCATCCACTATATAACTTAGCCCTTTCAAAGATTACACATTCCTGCAGCATGTGTAGTCACATTTATCCTGTTTGCCTTCTGATTCACCAGTTTCACATTCTTGTTAGGTAAAAACATCAGGAGGCACCCATCCATATCTATTAATAAATTACACTGGCTAAAAGTATAACAACATAACCCTCCCTGGATATTTTTTTAGCAACCTGAGCACTCAGAAGTCCAACCTATAAGCTGCTACAACCATAGTAAATCATACTAATAATCTTCTTAAACTATTCATCTGCTTCACAATACAACTAGCTACCTAAAAACTATGTTCCAGATACTCACTACAATAGTTCAATACTACAAAAGGCTATCTAACTGGACCAATCAAGCTTAAGCAAATGTACTTTAATTCAAAGATTATGAACATTTCTTCTTTTTTTTTCTCATATGTCATAGCATTGGCCGGGATGTGAACCCACAACTCTCTGCAACCAACTACTTACTTGCAAGGCAGCTGCAATGACCTCTTGGCTAACAATGCTTGACAATTTCTTTTTTAAATATCTAATACAATGTTGTACAAAAAAAAGTATCATTAACAACAATCATGCATAATTACCAATGTTGATAGAACTGTACTGTAATCAGCAATGTTAATCAAATTTATATAGTAACAGACAATCATTATATTTTAAATGCCTTTATAACTCTGGCAAAATCTTTGTAAAACATGTGTAAAACCTCTGTAACACATCTTTTGGTCTATAAAGTATATTATTGAAACATAATAACAATAATAAGAAGAATATAATAATAATAATAATAATAATAATAATAATAATAATAATAATAATAATGATGATGATGATGATGATGATGATGATGATGATGATGATGATGATATATATAGAGAGAGAGCTTTATCTCAATAAATGTAAATATCTATATGCATAAGTATAGAGAAAAGCTTTAACAAAAAGTAATTTTAATAACTATGCTTATCTAGATTTTAACTAATAAAAGTCATAAATATAATGATGGCTATAAAGGGAGAGTGGGTGTATATATAGATAAATTATGTTTACATAAATTTACATAGGAATGCTATTGTAGCTAATTCATTAGAAGTATGAACAGAGTAAATGCCAGATCTGGGATGTCTATATATGGACATTGATCGTCAAAATTTGCCACTCTATCACCATACCAAGGTATGCAAGGCCATTCATGCTTAATAGTTTATTTTATTCATTTATTTATTTGTTTTTAAAATGAGTATTTCCTTCATTTAATTTATTTTGTCAGATATTTTTAATAAGCTATTTTATAAGGGTGCAAATCACCCATTTTAGAGGACTTAGTAAAATATATTATTATTATTATTATTATTATTATTATTATTATTATTATTATTATTATTATTATTATTATTATTATTATTATTATTATTATTATTATTATTATTATTATTATTATTATTATTATTATTATTATTATTATTATTATTATTATTATTATTATTATTATTATTATTATTATTATTATTATTATTATTATTATTATTATTATTATTATTATTATTATTATTATTATTATTATTATTATTATTATGTTTCAAAGGATAAACTTTATTAGTATTCTAAAAGGTTATACAAGTTACATTTGACACATAGTTCTTACATATAAATTGGTTTCACAAAACTGCATATGTACAAAGATTTGATCAGTAACTGTATGCGTTATCAAACTAGAAGTATCTAAGAAAAAAAACAGTTCATAAAAACAATGATGATCACTCAATCATATGATAATATTCAATTAGATATACTTCAATTAAATTAAAGCAGGAATGCATCTAGTTTGTGTCAGTTGGCTTTAGAACTGGCACAAGGATCCATGTTAGATATAGTTTTTTTTTGTTAGTGCTTTTATATAAGTTCTTGTATATTCCAGGTGTCAATGTACTTAGATTGATCTGTAATCTTCATGTCTCTTTCACGTATGGTTTGCAGCTTATTTCTGAACGTGTTTGGATGTCTTCTGGGGTTATAATTGTATATGAAATTACACCTTGTACACCATAAGGCATAGAGTAAAAATGTGCAGATTCTTATTTCAGCAAAGATACCCCTTTTAAAAGAGTCAAAAAGGGTTTTCATATTGATTTTTTTATCCTTGAGTGAAGTGCTAATAATTTCACGAATGTTTTCTAGACTTGAGCATGAGAAAAAAAAGGTGGTTTTGTGTCTCCGAGTCCCTATGGCAAAGATTACATATATCATCTATATCTTTATAGTTTCTTTGATATTTCAAAAAGTGTTGTGTAGGTAGTGAGTCTAGATTTATCTTTAGGAGAAAGTCAAAATATTTTGGTTCAAGTGACCATAGTTTGAATTTGCGACATAATTGTTTATTATTAATATGAAGTGGAGTTTGTACATCATCTTGATTTGGATGTAGAAGTTGATAAACTTCCCAATATTTATATTTAGCTTGTGGTGGTTTAAAGTTAAGAGTGTGAATTGTTAATAATGGTGTAAGTAGTGTGTTCAGATATCCTTGGAGAGGAGGTGGTCTGTCTGTAGGGGTAATCTTGGCAGCAATTTCTAAATATGGGAATTTTTGTGCACATGTAGATATTATGTTCAATGTTTTTTGTATCCTGAAGACATGTATTGAGTGAAGGCCAAGGCCATTTTGTGAAAGGGGTTTTCTTAGGCGTTTTATTGATATTGAAATAATCTTTTTTCCCCAGAATAATTTTCTGCATAAGGAGTCTATTTTATTTGTAAATGCCTTGGTATAAATGATTGTTGGAGTAAAATAAGAGATTTTTGTAATCACTAGCATGTTAAGCAAGGCCATTTTTGTATATAGAGAGAGGTAGGCTTTGGAGAGTGAATTGACAGTCTTTTCCACTTTCTCTATCAAATTTTTCTGTATGAGCGATCTCATAGGTGAATGTCGTAAATAAAAGTTGAACCCAAGAAATGCGCTTGGTCTACCTTTGAAAACTTTAGTAATGCTATTACCGGTGAAGATCTGCCATGCACACGATTTCTCCATATTAAATGTTAGCTTGTATTCTTTTGTAAAATTATTAAGTATCTTAAGAAGTTTTGGAATTTGTTTTTGAGATGATAGAAATATTGCTATATCATCCATATATGCGATACATGAGATGTTGTCATTGATGGTAGGCACGTAGATTCCTGAAAATTCATTTTCTATTATTTTTATAAGAGGGTTGATATAGGCAGTGAACAGTAAGGCACTGAGAGGTGAGCCCTGAGGAATGGACTGATGTGGCACTATTGGTGGTGAAGTTTTCCCATTTAGGGAAACATAAATCTCACGGTTTAAAAGCAAGTTAGCAAGCAAGTTTAGATATGCGTTCGGAACTGAGTATTTTTGCAGAGTTTTAAGAAGAGTACTGATGGAAATCATGTCAAAAGTGGCTTCAATATCTAGTTGAATAACAACTGGACTGTATTTTTTATTATCTCTAACAGTTTCTATAGTTGACTTGAATAGAAAGGCTGCCTGTCCTGTTGAGGATTCTTTTTTGGCAAATTGCATTTTTGATAGGTTTGGCAAAATGAATGGCTCTATTTTATCTTTTATCACTGATTCTATTATCTTTATGCCAAGGGAGCACATTGAAATTGGACGTAGGTTAGTGGTGTTTGAGATTAATTGTTTCTTTTTCATGAATGGCACAAGCATAATTTGATTTAAGCCCTGTATTTTATAGATGTCTTTAGTGAGGTAGGAGACTAGGTTAAGCATATATTGTGCAGCGATTTTATCAATATGTTTGTATACAAACTTGGGAATTCCATCTATGCCAGGATGACATGAATCTGGCATCGCTTCTATTTTTTTAATGAAATCTTTTAAAGAAATTTTAAATTCATTTTCTGATCTATCTTGTGAAAAGGCCATTAGACTTGGAGAGGATACCCTCTGGAATTTTTCTCTATACAATATGTAAAGCCGCTCCAACATAAAATCTCCATAGACAATTTCAGTTTGAACTTTAATAGCTGCTGGGACTCGCACCTGGGAGGGGTGGCCTAGCACCCATCTAATGAAGTTTCTGGTATACATGTGTGGCTTATTTAAATATAACTTTTTCTTTTTAATGGAGATATATTCTTTAAGCTGGTTTGTTAACTCTTGATATTTCTTCTTTAAAGCCATCAGACAGGGACGATCGAGATTTGATTGAGAAGTGCCAATAATTTTTTTATAGGTATCATCCATAAGCTTTAGTAGTTTTGTTGGGGATGTTGTTGTCCTGGTAAGATGATCAATATTAAATGAAAGCAGGTTAGTAAAAGCACACCATGCTTGGACTGGATCCATTGTAATATTTTTCAACTTGTGAAGATATATGTATACTTCTGAGAAAAGATATTCTGGTGTGCGTGATGGTAGTAGAACTCTGATGGTTCTTCCTGTATTAATTGTTGTTCTATTATCAAAATTAATTTCCAGTGACACTAAAACAGCTGCATGATCAGAGAGGGGGGAATTCTTTAATTGAATGCATATCATGTTATGTAATGATGGCGAATAGAAAACCAGATCTATAAGTGATGAATGTCTACCATTGTTAAATGACACGGCCTTCTCCGGCAGAAAGCCTCTTCCACTCATCATCGGAAAGGACAGCTGATGTAACCATTTGCCGGTGAAGGTCTGATATGTCATGTTGAAATCTCCCAAAATAATCGTCGGATACATAGCATTTATGAACCTAGAGTTAAGTGTTTGTATAATTCTATTTATAATAGTGGGACCTGGGGGGATATAAACAATTGCTATGTTTAAGGTAATGGCTTTATGAGTAAATGTAATTATCAGCAAGTGCGCATCGATATGTAGGATTTTGAAAGAACTAAATGGGCAGGCTTTATCAATGATAATGCCTGTACCCACTGATGGAGTGTCAGATGTGTTTGAGAAGGCTGTAAAGCCCTTGGAATTTAGCTTGTCTGTAGGGTTGATTAGTGAGCCACTGTAGATTTTTGTTTCGATAATGCCCATTATCTGTGGTTTAACAATGTCATACCATTTAGCGAGGAGGTCAATTTTTTGTGGGGAGTTTAACCCTCTAACATTAAAAACTCCTATTTTAATATCCATTATTTGTATGTGTGTGCGCGTATATATCAGAATCTAAGCCTAGCATAGGAAAGTTTTATTCTAAAATAAAGTTAAATATTTTAATAAGGAAATCTGTAGTATATTTTAATGGATCAATAAATATGCATTGTTCAATTATTGTCTGTAGATTTGAGAGAAATATCATTGGATCTCATTTTCCTGTCTGTGAATGGGTTTTCAAGTGAAACTTTATTTATGTTTGTAATACTATCAGTTTCCTCTTCCATTGGACTATTTTCTGATGAGTATGTGGCAATTAGAGAGGCATTGTAACTTTGCGTGATGTTAGCTTTTTTTCTAGAGACTGGAGGAGGGGAATCATTATCACTACTTTCACATTCTAGAGCCATTAGTTTCTTGGGATTATTACCTGATTTTTTTTTTAGGTGGCCGACCTGGTTTTCTAGTGATTTGTGAAGTTTCTAGAATTTGTGGGGACGGTAACACTGCGAGCGATTCCATTATTTTGAGAGATGTTTTATTAAGAGGGGGTGAGATTTCTGGATTAGGAGAGGAGGAAACTTCAATGCTATCGGACCCTGTAGTATGTAGAATCACCTTTCCACTATTGCTAATGTCAATATCATTTTTTCCCTCAATATTATGGTCTGTCGATTGCACATCTTTATCTACAGTCACTTCTTGATTACTATGAAAGTCTTCTTTTGGGCATTGATGTAAGGGGGATGCGCTCATGTTACAATTATTACAATATAAAGCCGGACAGTTGCTAATAAGATGACCGCATTCTTTGCAATGAAAGCATTGCGGTTTTAGACCGTTTATAACAAGAAATAATGTCGCTTCTTCATCTGCAACTTGTGTTGGAATATTTTCGGGATTAATGTTCTCTCCCAGTTTTACTTTAAATCTATAATTGTTACTAAATATTGGGATGGGTGTATTTTTAATCTGTAAAGGCTGAAAATCTATCACCTGCCCGAATGGTTTCATAAGTTTAATGAAATCTGTTTCTGAGTAACCTAGGTAAGTTTTTTTAATTAAACCAGTAATAAAGTTTTCTCTGTTGGGATTGACTACAACTAATGCGTATTGCCCCAGAGTTTTCATTTCTTGTCGGAATAATTCTTTGCTTTCTTCGTTTACAAATTCAATAGCCAGATAACGCGGATTCGGATGATCTCCCATGCGAACTATCAAATTCCATAGGTTTTTATTATTTATCTCTTCGAATAGAAGCTCCTTAGGGAATCTATAAAGTGAACAGTTTCTATCTGTAATTGCTATGACAATGGAGCGTTCAGTGAAAAAACGTTTAAATGAATTGAAGAGTTCCCTAGGGATGGTCTGGTTAAACACTTCAGATATTTTTTTAAGGCTATCATTAGACCAAGGCTCTTTTATTGCATTAACGTAGGTTTCAGTGGTTTTTGGGGTAAGATCTAGTTTCATCAGATCTCCTGCTGTAGAACGGTGAAATCTAGGTGCTAGCTGCGTTTTCCTTGAGAAAAACAATCGCGTATTATTTTCACTTTTTTTTATAACCGTTGATGGTAATTTTGCAACTTGTGCATAAGAACTTTTAAACGTGTCTGAGCTGGCAGACATCATGGCTGGATGTTGGACATCTAAGTCCATTATGCAATCAATCTGTGTTGCCTTTTTGTATTTCTCTTCTTTTTTTAATTAATATATTAGTTTTCTATTTTATAGTTATTAGAGATATAAAACTCTTACCTGTAATCGGTATGAATGAGTGGTAAGCTAGAGGCGACCTCTGACGCTAATATATTATTATTATTATTATTATTATTATTATTATTATTATTAATTTATTTATTAGTATTATTATTATGTGAACCCTAAATACAATACACAGAAGTTTAAGCAAGTCTTTTTTTTTATGAAAAAAAAAGTTTATTTACTAAATTTTTTAAAAAAATGGTAATTGGAAATTTTATATTTTCAAAAAGACCATTTTTTTTTTTTTTTTAATTAAAAAATTTATTAGTTATAACTTACTTGTGCATTACAAAATTTAATAAAATAAATACATCAATAATGGCTACTTACATACTATTTATCTCTAATACATGATTTTCTTGAAGGTTTACCAAAATAACAACAAAATCCAGGTAAGCCCTAGAATATCCAAAGCTACTTTTGAAATCTATGAATAACAATAATTATTGAAGAGTTATCTTTTTTGCTTATTCCTTCTCTTGCTTGAGTTGATTTTCTAGAGACTTATAAATCCATGTTACACATTTTAAGAAAAATGGATTCCAAAGTTAAATGCTTAAAAGCCAGATCACTGTTGAATTAATTTTTTAAAAGCCAGATCACTGTTGGATTAATTTTTCACCATTACTTTTGATTAGTATCTGGAATAATAATAATTTGTCTTTTGGATCCATTATGTCACAAAATGATATTCAAAAAAACAGTTTTGTTCCAACTATTTGTAGTTTAGTAAACATTATTAATCCAATGTTGTTGTTTAAAAAAAAAAAAGCTCTATTATTCAGAATGAGCACATAATTAAAGTATATACACTTTTGCTTTATCACAAATGCCAAGTACACATATGTTTTGTAATATTCTTTTTCTACATTTAGTTAATGCAAATCCATTATCGTCTGTCAACCATTAGCACTATTATGCATACGTAATTAGACAGAACATGAAATATTTTTGTTGGTTTTTAAGTTTTATAAATAGGATCAACACTGCATTAAGGATGTTTTGTTTAATAAATTGTTGCTGAATTGGGCCTTTTAGTAAATATGCTGGATTAAGTTAACAGATGTTTGATATTTAGTTTTAAATCTTGGCGGAGATTTGTTTAAGATATTTTTTTAATCTTTGCTTTTTTTTCTTCCTGCAATTATACTTTTTATTATTTCTATGTTTTACTTTAAACAAATTTTATTAGGTCTAATAAAGGTTACATTTTTGTATAAAAAACATAATTAAAGGAATAAAAAAAAAAGCAACAACACGCATTTGAAATGATTGAGACTATTGTTAAACAATTGAAATTTGAAAGACTCAAATTATAGAGTATTGACCAATGTTGACAGCTGATGTGATTATTTATGTATATTTGAGTGGTTGGGAAGTTTGTATAGCTTCCAAGTCTCTTCAAAAATAAATTTTGATGACAATAGTTGATCTCTCTTCTTAATTTGTTCCATTGTTTTCATAAAGCAGGCATTTTGATCTTGGTGAAGCTGTGTATATGTCATTTTACACCCCACAAACCAGATTGAATATGTTATAAAAATTGATAATCTGATGACTGGGAATTGTTTAGTTTTGATGCTTTTTTCCAGTGAGATTATAGTGTAGTAGTCTGTCTTGATGTTGTTATATATTATTTGTCTCACTGTTCCCAGTGCATTACATGTTGTAATGATGTGGTTGTAGGACTCCTCCTCTCTATGACATCTGGGGCACATCGGATCTACTTTTGTGATATGCCGTCTATGACGAAGGAAGGATAGAGTTGGCATAGCTTCAAGATTTATTTTGATTATGAAATCAAGGTACTTGGGCTCCAGAGCCCAATATTTAAATAACGAGGTTATCCTGTTGTTTGTTAAGCCCAGTTTTGGGTTTTGGATGTGTGAATCTGGGTTTATTAACTGATGCGCTTCCCAGATGTTTATTTTTTTTAAGCCGTTCTATTGTAATTTTATCATAACGCTGTATATTATGAGCTTTTGTATAAAGCCAACTATTTCTTTTTGGAGGTGGTATATCTGTTGGCTGTACTGCTGCTAGTATTTGTGTGTAGCCATATTTGATTCCTAGATTGTGTAAAAGGATGTGTGTTTTTTGTATGAGTATGGCTGGGATGGCATGTAATGACATACCATTATATTTGCAATGGTACTGCATTTTGTCTATGCTATGGCCACTGTTTTATTCCTCCAAAAGAGCCTTGCACATTGTCTGTTGATTTTTTTAATGAAGGAGTTAGGTGTGGACATAACAGCCAAATAGTAGGAAATTCTACTCATTACCTTCATGTTCAATAAAGCCACTTTTCCCTATAGAGAGAGCTAGACTCCTGACAGGGTATTTGTTATTTTTTCGGTTGCTTGAATTATGTTATCTTGGAGTTCTTTCGACATGGCTGTTTGGGGTTTGTATATTGGAAATCCCAGAAATTTTTGAGGATCAGCATGATAGTTTGATGCTATTTTTTTTTCCTGTTAGGATGCACCAGATAGATTATTTTCTGGTGTTGATTTTGAGGCTGGAAACATTAGAGAAGGAGTTGATGATGTGATATAGACGTGGTAGGTATTTCTTGGGTGGAAGGATCATCCATATACGCTATTGCTTTTATATTTTTTTTCCAATTCTGGAATGAAGACTCCGGGTAGTAGAGAATCTATGTTTCTGAGAAGTGGATTTATATATAGCACAAATAGCAGGGCACTGAGAGGCGAGCCTTGTGAAATAGATGGTGTGGGATTGGGGTGAATCCCTGTGATTATGCCATTTAGTGAGATATGTATCTCACTATTGATTAGTAAATTTTCTATGATTTGTACCATCTCAGATGGAATATCTATATCTGAGAGAGATTGTAGCAGTACTCTTATGTTTACTGTATCAAATGCTTCTGATATAACTAGTTGAACTGCCAAGGGTCTTGACTGCCTATGAGACCTAATATGGTCAAGTAGTATCTTTGTCTCACCCATGGCTGTCAGAGCAGATGATCCTTTTTTTGCGTATTGTGATGGAGCGAGCTGGTTAAGGATAATGGGTTGGATCTTGTCCTTAATGACTCCCTCTATTATTTTGATAAGTAGAGGGGACATAGAGATGGGTCTAATGTTGGATATTTGGGTGAGGTCCTTGTTCTTTTTTCATGAATGGAACCAGTGCTATTGTGTATAAATTCTTTATAATTTTCCTATCTTTCGATAGGAGGTTGATCATTCCCATCATTATTGGGATAGAGAATTGACTAAGATGTGATATGAGGAATTTTGAGATTGCATGCATCCCAGGGTGAATGTTGTCTGGTATTGAATTAAGTTTTGCTTTGAGGTCTTGTTCAGTTACGCCATGCTCTTGTGATGGACCGCAGTCATCCCTAAGGCCATCCTGAAGTGGAGGGCATGATTCAAGCATGGCCCTGAAATGCTGTCTGATCACATCAAGCATATGTTGACCTGTAATGTTGGTCCATTGAGGGTGGGGTTGGCTGTTTCTTTTTCACTCCCAGTGCCCATGCTAGGTAGCTTCTGGTCCAGCAGGGTTGTCCGGTTAGGAATACCTTGGCCCTCTTAACAGCAATATATTCTGCCAGGATCTTCTGCTTGGATTTGTATTGGGCCTCCAGTCTGAGTACCCTTTCAATGTCATCAGGAAGATTTGATAATTGATTAATTTTTTTGTAAATATTGTCTAGGTCCTTAATGTGGGTTGATGGACCTCTCAATTTTTTAGTGTATTGTTGGATAACCATCTGGAGAATCTGCACAAAGGCAAACCAACCTGTTTCCAGAGGTTGTGATAAGATGTTTATTTTTTTGAATAGGATGTATGCCTCAGAAGGTATTGCTTCTGTGGTGGTGGATTTTGTTATCATTCTGATGGATTTATTCTGACCAATGTTTAATCCATTCTCCACATCTATCAGAACTGCCATGGCCAGATGATCTGAGAAAGCCACATGCTGGAGTGAAGCCTCTAAGTCATAGTGCAATTCTGACATGTAGAAAAGGAGATCAATCAGAGACTTGCATGATCTGGTGTAGAAGGAGAAGGAAAGCAGCCCTCTCTGCTGATAAATCCTCTGTTGAGAAGAGGAAGGTATTTGTAGACCATCTTGTTATATGTGGTGTTAGTCACCTAGCAGGATGGTTGGCCAGTTGTTATTGAGCTGTTATCATGTTGATTACATTTACTATTCTGATGTATGTATAGTGATTATTGGGTGTGTATATGTACATTGTATTAAATGTTGTTTTACCATAGCTTATGTTTGCTGCTATTATGTTATTGTCATGGTAGATTATGTTGAATTTGTTTGGAGGTTGTTGGCTGTTTATCACTATGCCAACTCCACCAGCAGCTGTGTAGTTGACTGTGAGTTTTGTGAAACCAAGACCTTCAAGCACTTCCAAAATCTTCTGACTGGACTCTGAGTGGAACTTGGTTTCACCAAGGAATAAAATGTGAGGAGAGTGGATTTTGAACCAATGCCTTATGGCATATATTCTGGAAGGGGAGTTTATTCCCCTGACATTCATGCCAACAATCTTACATTTCATAAATGTGGTTAACTATAGCACTATTATCTACCCCAGTATGATTTTTTGCCCAATTTTGTATTAGTCTTTTACTAATGATTGAATTATAACAATGGCAGAGTGATTGATAAAAGAGCTAAAGATTGATTGGTTGAAACTCAATGTTATCACTTTCGTGCTCAAAAATTGTATGACTTCATGAGCAATAAATCATTTGATGATTTCTTAATTGTAACAAACTACAACAAATATTGGATTCAATCTTTATTATTAAAAAAATGATATTCATACTTTTTACGATTTCATTTTAACCAAAAAAATTTATTATACATATATATTGTATGTATGGGTAAATATTAATAATTTAATGGGTATTTCCATGCATATTTTTTGAATAAATTTCAGCTATGATATATTCATACAATGAACTAATTAAAAACTGGCATTTGTCTGACAGACCTTTAAGCCATAAATGGAACTGCATTTAGTTTATAGGTTCAGATTATGTAATGGTTATAGATCAATCAATAATATTTTATTCTACAGAAAACATTACTATTTCCTAAATATTTTCACAAATTAATAAGATTTTACCATAAAGAGTTATATAATGAATAGAAGATTTTTACTTGACAAAATATAAATAATAAATAATTGGTACTCTAACCCGACCTACACGATGGCCGCTAGAGGCGCTGTTTCTGTGTTAGCACAAGAACATACAGGGTAGGGGCCTCGAAAGCAGATGACACTTTTTCCTGAGTACCAAATAATTTCACAAGATTTTTTTATGTACATATTTAAATAAATTTTAATTTTGATATAACTAATTTATCCAACAATTAGAAACTGGCATTGCAAACTAGAATTATACTGACTCACAATAATACTTAACTAAACATCACATGATTACCATTTTTTATGCTTTCACGAGGAGTTAACACAGAGGCAAAACTTAAGTAACCTGTTTTTATGCCAAAAGTGGAAAATCTTTCAGTTTATTAATTTAGAAGAGTGCTATGATTCTGTGTTCACTGGATAAAAGCACACTCAGCTATAATTTACACACTAAACTAAATAAACTTTTACTTATCCTGGATTCAAACTTTATTAATTATAGTATAATAAGGAAAAGGAAGATAATTCTGAATATTATATAGAGATTATAGATCAAACGTTAATACTTTATATATGTGGTCTGAAAATATATTGATCAGTAAATAAGACTATCAATGTCAAGAGTTTTATATAATAATCAAAAGATTTTAAAGCATTTTTAAATATAAATATTGGCAATTTGTCTGCATTGTTTCCATGTACATTTTTAGATCAATTTCAGCAATGATGTAGCCAGGCAACAATCAATTAAAAAGCAGTCTTTCTTTATATATATAAACACTAGTTAACAATTAGTGCAATTGTAAAGTATCATATTTTTGAGTGTAAACTTTTCAAATTGATTCCAATTTTGGCACTTCCATTTGAACTGTGTATGAGCTTTGAACTTTGTATGAACTTTCAGTTATTAAAGCCAGTCTATTTTTTTTCCTAATAAACAATTAAATAATAGAGACACTAATATATTTTAAGATAAAGAAAGATAGAAATAAAATAAATATAAAAACTCTAATTGAGATGTTTTTGTAGAAATTGGTACAAAAAGATTTGTTTATGGTAGTATTGAGGAGATTTTATTAAATCATTGTCAATAATTACAGACAGAACCAAGCTAGTTTTTAATTTCTGATGGAAACATTAAAAAACAAACTTGATATCAACTTATTAGAATGTAAAAGATGTATAAATAGATAATATCAACTATATAAAAATGACAAAAAAATCTAGGTTTATCAAATATTGAGACTATATGTGTTTTTCTGAAGGTTTGTGATGATGTTATCTTAGTTGTATTTATATTTTGGACTATTTCCAACATCTAGTATTGAGTATTAAATGTCTTTAGAAAAATTTAACTTTATTTACATTTTCAAAGTACATTCAACTGTCAGTAATAGCACACAGGAAAAAGATGACAAATAAGGATGAACCTCATAGATAAATATATAATATTTCTACCGACTGTTGCCTTTAGCAGGATGGCCCAGTTGGTTAGAGTGTTATCTTAAAATTAAATATTCAAGAATCTAAGGATCCTGGTTCAATTCCCATAGTAGTATTGTCACTGCTTAGGCTAGAAACACCTAAAGAGAGTGGAGAATAATACCTCTTGAAATGTTGTGCATATACTAACCTGTGTGGTATTACTAACAGTTGAATGAACTTTGAAAATTTAAAGTTTTTTTTTTTTAGTACTCAGTACTATATGATGGAAATAGCCCAATATATAAATACAATTAGGACTCTATGTATAAAAATGAAAAAGTTCAATTTAAACAATAATTTTGTGTAAGTTTCCACCGTTTATTATTCAGTTATGTATAACTTCCCTAGCAACTATTCTTAAAGTCCATGCAACAAATACAATTGCAGCTCGTATTTTTTGATATTTAATATATTGTCTGAGATTATAAAATTAAATTATAAATGAGGGTTTTTTAAATATTATACTTTTAGTAAAATTCTGCCTCAGACGATTTTTATAGAGTCCTTTTCAACTATAAATTTGAATGAATTATTTTAATATCCTTTTTAATCTTAAATTGAAATTTATTTAATTTTTTATTTTAAAAAGTATTAAAATATCTTTATATTAAATTTTAAAGATAGCATTACAGTGTTAAATTACATCATATACGTAATTTATTTAGCTTAAATTGTATTATTTAAAATTATACCCTCTATGGCATTATGTCATCTGTAGACCCTTTTAATAGCCTTAGACTAACAGTTACAACTTCTACTGTGGAGCAAAATTTACATTAAAAGTTATAATAATCTTTCAGTGTGTCATAATATAAACAATGTAAGCAAAACTTTAGATAAAAGTTGATAAAAGATGAAGTGTTTAAAAAATAGCCAATGCCAAGAAATAATAAGCTCACAAAAACTTTTTAAATGCAATATTATTGCAAAATGTAGTGGTTTACAATTGCATTTAAATTGAAGATACATAAAAGCAACTCATTTTCATGTCTTTGAATAGGCCCAATAAAATTTCTTAGCATCATTAAGCAATCATAACATTTTAGAGATGCAATTGAACAATTTGTGACCACTTAAAATGTAACACTTACAAGATTGTTTCAAATTTAAAAGTAATTCTGCATTAAATGTACAAATCTAATTACAAGTGGATTGTGTTTTTATTTTGAATATAATCTTATTAAGGATGATAAATTTACTTTGCTTGACTAACAGATATTTTCAAAATTTATTATTTTTTTGAAATTGGATGATTAGGTAAATATGATATTAAAATTTTGGAGATACTGGAAGAAAATAATGATGTAATTTTAAAATATCTGTAAAATTGTTTGTTTTTACATGTTATGAAAGAAATAAAATATTTTTCAAAAAACATATTGTGGTAAAAAAAAAACAGTTATCAAAACTTGTAATTAGCTGGTGATAAATCTGTTGCTCAAAAAACATTCTGGTTCCAACAGTAGGTATAAACAATGGCAAGTGGATATGAATAAATCTGAAACAAGTAACTAGAATGATTCCAGTCTATTCTAATTTATCTAAAGACAAATCAAGAAGCAGTGTTGCAGTGATTCCATTCAAAGAAAAGAAACTACTAGGAAGCTATTTTTGTAAACAATGCAAAGCTCTCCATACAGTAATGTTACACTGTGCCAATCAGAGTAATCAATGGATGCCAGAAGGCTTGTGCATAAAATCCCCATCTAATGCCTACTCATCCAATATTCCCAGACTAGTTTCTGACTTGTGGCCTTCGTCAGTGAGGAGCTTTGTATCTGAGAGCTAGTATAAGAGGTGGTGATCATGTGAAGCTACTTTTGCAGACTGTTTTACAATGTTTCAATACTTCATTTATAACAGTAATGGTGATGACTTTATCTATTAAAAAACATCTACTATGTATGGCTAAGCAACCAAAAACTACAACAGTCAAATATTTAGAATTCAAGATCCAGAATAAATACTGAAGTTTTTTAAAACTAGATACTGTCTGCTTTAAGACTTATTGATTCTATATCCTATCTAACATCATCAATGTTACATTTCTCATCTAATGTTAACAGTGCATCAGGAGGGTAACTATTATTTTAGAGGAATTAATGAAGACATCCATAAATATATTAAAACAATAAAAAAACATTATGGTTTAAACTGTTTAAATATTTCACATCGGTAAGATCTTATTATTATAGATATTATGAGGTCTTAAATTTAAAATATTTCTTATTTTTAGTATTATGTAAATCTAATGATAGTTGCAAGTATATAAGCAATAGTTTTACATATTCATTAGATATAAATTAAGTAATTTTTATTAATCCATTTAGTTTGTATTTGCTTATTGAATTCAATTCAAACATTATGTTTTTAATATTAAATATTTTAGTAATCATGCTCTCCACCAGAGAGCATGCAGGAATAGTATAATAATTTGTAAATGGGAATGATTGAACATTAATACGTTTTCCTAAAGTAAACTTTCTACCTAGAGGGTTTGGCAACTGAGAGTTTAATTTTTTTATTCAAACTGGAAAACAAACAAAATAATTTTGGGAGAACTTATACTTAGTGTAAAGCCTGTGCTAGGTTAGAAATCATAATTACATTTGGTTAATATTATTATATATATTTCAATTGAATCGTGTAACTGTGAGATAAGCTTTATATTGTAAAATTAGCAAAGTATGCTTAGTGTACTTTTGACTTCTTAATCATAATCATGGCATTGATTATGAAAGCAAAATTGTGGTATTTGTTGCATATTTGAATGGAAAATAAGTTTATTTATATTGGACTTTTTTTTAAAGGAAGATGGAGGAATTCTTTTTGTTAATTGCATATTTATATCTGGAAATATACCAGGCCTTTTTCACAATCTGTTTGGCATTATTATGTTTAAATCAGACAACACTCGCAGATATAGTTCCAACGGTGTAGCTATGGTTGTATTTATGATCATATCAGATTGATTTAGCATCAGTTTCAGCTTTGGCATGATTATATAGATATCAGTGGTGGGAAATTCAGGTAGATAGGCTGACATGTGATTTCCCATAATATACAGCACAGCAGTTAGCACAGTTGAATGCAATTTTGTATACTATTTGTGACTTCTGGTTTACAGGCAGAGTATTTTTGGTGTTGCTAATTAACTAATTAAGTGTGGGAAGTGTGTGAAGGCTGATTTGATGACTTAAAGCACAGACTTTAATAATGCAGTAGGTAGCACTGGGGATATAAAGTAGTGATATCCAGGGTTTGTCATTGGTTGCTATGGGTAGTATTTAACTTTGTAATAAAAAAATTTAATGGTTTGAATAAGAAATGCTTTTATATTCGATGCTACATAAATCTGGGATATAAGAATTAATGTTATTTTTCTTATTGGATTAGAATTTACATAGATAGTGGTTCCTATACAAAAATGTCTTGAGATTGGCTAGTTTGTGAGACTTTGGTGTGATGGACTCATGGGATATGGTGCAAGAACATGAATGGGTTTCACAAGCATTTTATAGTTAAGGTACAAGTCCAGGAACTTGATGCCATGAAAGTTGTTCTCATTCTCTCATGTTCACTTTAATTAAGAGGCATTTCAGATTATATTTCATTGATTTGCATATTGAGATGCAGTTAGGACATTATCCACATAATGGATATATATAAGAAGGAAGGGCAGACTCATAGTATTAGGTTAAAACCACTTCTTTGAATTTTTTGAACACTATACTTGAGATTATTCCACTTATGAGAAAATCCATAGGTCAGTCATTGTGCATTTTGTAGTAAACATTGTTAGATAAAGTAATAATCTTGTTGTGGATCCAGTCTAAGTATTCCAAGATAACTTCAGTTCTATGCACATTAAACTCAGTTTTATCCAGAGTCTCAATGAATAATTTGGATTGGTAATATACATGAAATGGAAACAGCTCAGTGATGTTCAATGATGCTAAATGGACTTGTTTATTAAGTTGAATATTTTTAGTTCTATCAACACATCACTATAAAAAGATAACTCTTATTCAAACTGTTATAATTTTTTATTCCAAAATTAAAGCACCCAACCATAGCAACCAATGACAACCTCTGAATTATCACTAATTTATATCTCTGGTGTTATCCATCTCATTATTAAAATTTGTACTTTAACTCAACAAATTGGCCTTTGCACTCCTCTCATACTTAATTAGTTAATAGCAACACCAAAAATGCTCTGTCCTTAGACTAGAAGTCACAAAATAGTATATAATATTACGTGCAGATATACTGACTATCATGCCAAATATTATGGGGAATCATGTAGCAATCTATGTATCCATACTGCACAACACTGATATCTATATCAGTGGTCTTCAACCTTTTCACACCTGCGGACCGGTAAAAATAAGGATAAGGTTTCACAGACCAGCAGAAGTCTATAGATAAATTTTCTTAAAGATGTAAACAGCTTAGCCTTAGATGAAGTTATATATATATATGGAGTTTGTATAATAAACTTTTTTTTTTAAATTTTGAACTTTTTTAGAAAAGTAATAAAAAATTTAATTCTATCTCCCCCACCCCCTACAAACATTTATGTATGATTGATTAGATTTTGTTTTTGTTCTGTTTCTTTTTTTTTAATCAGGTAAAGGTGCGATGAAAAAATAAATAAAAATTGTTTATATTCATTAAAAGTTTAAAATCTTATTATTTTGTTATTACAAACTTTTTTCCCAGTCTAGCATGGAGCAGCAAAAAACTTCTGCAGCCCGGTGCCGGTCCGCGGCCCGGTGGTTGAAGACCACTGATCTATATAACCATGCCAAAGCTCAAATTGCTGTCAAATCAATCTTCTATAAGCATAAAACCAACCTTGGCCACAACTTTGAACCAAGTCTGCTCTGAATGTAAGTCAAGCAGAAAGTAAAAAATATCTGGCACATTGCCAGAGAGGCAATTAACAAAAAAAGATTCCTGCATCTCCCTTTCAAAAAAAATGGTCAATATAAATAACATTTTCCATTCAAATATGTAAATTCATTATTATGTTGTTTCTCTAATAAATGCCACAATTTTCTTTTCATCGTTTTAAATGCCATAATTATGACTATTATAGTTTAATAGTTGAAAGTGCACTAGACATACTATGCTTATTTTATAATATGAAGCTTATCTCTTATATGGTTATGCATATATTTTGTTTGTTACATTTTCCGAGATATAGTTCACTAAATTCTCAAAATTACATTTTAATGTAACATAATGGATACCTATCATAAGATTAAGATGGTTTCTAAACTCTGTAAAGCAATCTGTGTGTTACATGAAAGAATTAAATTATTGAAAATTATTTGGCTCATAAAATCTTTCCAAACTGCTACCAAATTTATGTATCTAAGGTTACTTTTAACCATGAGAAGACCACCTTACAGCTAAAATCTCTCTTACTAAACAAACATTATCAAGAGTTGTATGAAACATTTGAGAAATGAAGAGTAACCAAAGTATAAAATATGGGGACAGGAGGTACCATGGGGAATTAATGATAAATGCAGAGTATTGGTTCTTAATTTACAGGCAAAATACTCCAGGAAAATATATTTTCTCACTACCAAACAAGCTGCAAAGATAGCTTCTCCAGTTATTATAACTTTGTTAACCTGACAAAACATGACCCATCTGATAATAAGGATTTTTACTTATGATCATGATTTGTTGGTGGAATTGGGGAATAGCCAGTAAGGAAGCTTGCAGCTGACAGCCAGCAAAGGGAGACTGTTATTGGTCAAGTAGTGCAGAACATCTTGCATTAGCAATTCAAGGTGTAAGACAAGGTGTGGTTTAAGTGTATAGATTCTACCAAGGAATATTTTTATGTAAATGATATAGCTTGGATGAAAGAGAATAATTTTACTATCCAAACAGGACTTTGCCACAAAATGCACCCACAAATTAATAAATTAAGGTTTAAGCCAATAGACTCATACAATGTAAAAAGAAATTAAAATAAATTTATGGTTGCTATTCTATGCAAATTTTATAATAGAGCATTTTTGTAACATGAATACTTACTTTAACATCTACCAATCTGCTGCAATTCTTCCCAGATTATTCACTAATATAAAATTACATAAAGTTAAACATCCCCTATGCCTAATGATAAACTTTGGCAGAGCCTATTACTACAAAGCTTTCAGAATGATTGATCAATGGCTTATAGATCAATTCAGCTTTGATAGATTTACTCTCAAGATTTTATTCAAAGGTATTGATAGAATTAAAAATATTTGACTCAGTAAGCAAGACTGTTTAGCATCATTGGATTTCAGTAAGCTGTACCACTCCATCCCACATATATTATCCATCCAAATTATTAAAGAGGCTCTGAATCAAGCTGAATTTAATGTGCATAGGACCAAATTTATCTTAGAATGTTTATAATGAACCCACGATAAATTTATTGCATTAACTAACAATGTTTACTATAAAATGGATGATGGCTGGCCTATGGGCCTTCCCATAAACAAAGTAATCTTAAGTATAGTGCTCAACAAATTTGAGGAAGAGGTTTTACCAACATCAGAGTCTAACCCCTTCTTGTTATATATACATTACATGGATGATATCCTTGTTTGTGCCCAATGCACAAATCAATAAAATACAGACTGAGATCTTGAACATCTTTTTATTTAAATGGACATGAGAGAATAAAGACAACCTCCAATGAATCCAGTTCCTGAACTTGTGCATTCAGCATGAAACCACCACCCATTTCAACTATAACATGCTTGTGAAGCTTATTCATGTTCATAGTGCCATATGCCCCTGAGTCCACCACACCAAAGTCTCACAAATTAGTCAGTCTCAATGCATATTTGTATAGGAACTACTATCTGTAAATTTGAGTCCAATAAGAAAAAAATCAATTCTTATGTCATAGACCTATGCAACATCAGATATAAAAACATAACTCATATTCAAACTGTAAAAGAATTTTTCCTAAAATGAAACACCCACCCACACCAACCAATGTTCAACCCTGGGTATCACTACCTTATATCCCTGGTGCTACTCATTGTATTATAAAAATCTGTGATTTAACTCATCAAAATGACCTTCACACTCCTTCTACACTTACTTGGGTAATTAATCACACCAAAGATACTCTGCCCTTAGACTAGAAGTCACAAATAGTATACAAAATTGAATACAGATGTACTAACTTGTGTGCCATATATTAAGGAGAATTGTGTGTCAATCTATCCACTCAAATTGCACAGCAATATCTATATACCCATGCCAAAACTCAAACTGATGCAAATCAATTTTCTACAAGTATGAATTTAACCTTAGCCACAACTTTGAACTTACTTTGGCCAATGTTGTCTTCTTTGAATGTAACAATGCCAAGAAAAAGGTGAAAGAAGCCTGGAACATTGCCATATATGAATATACAATTAACAAAAAAGATTCCTGCATACTTTTTTTAAAAAAATGGCCAATATAAATAACTTATTTGCCATTCATCTATGCAAATTTTCTATTATGTTTCATTTCTCTAATAAATGCCACAATTTTCTTTTCACCATCAATGCTATGATTATGACTATTATGATTAAGTAGTTGAAAGTACACTAGGCATACTTTGCTAATTTTACAGTATAAAGCTTGTAATATAAACATTTGTTTGGAATCAAAATTTTCTGCTGCATATTTGTATATCTTTGGTTCACCTAATTTACCATTACATATTTGACACAATCAACGTTGTGGCCTAAACATCCCCTTTCTTCTGTTTAACTTCACTTCTATAATGTACTTAATATAAGAATATAAATAAATTAAGAATATTGTGTTGTTTAATAAATAACATGCAATAAATGTTTGGAATGAGAAATAAGTTCACAAATCTATAAAAAGTATATGTATCAACATTTTATAAAAGCAGTAATTTGAATTTAGATTGGCAGGATAATATTTAGTAAATGGCATTATATATATAAAAAATGAATAAAATGTTAAGGAAGGTGTATCATATTATTCTGGAGAATATTGTAAATGAAGAGTTGAGACTGCTGTGTTTATTGATGATAGTGTATAAATAAAAAGAATATTTGTAAATCTGCAAACAATATGAATAATCAACAAGATTAAATGAAAACACATTCCGTAACAAGGATAGAGGCATAATTAAAAACATGGATTCCTCAGCAACCCAATAAGAAATGCAGCCAATGGAATCAGAGCTAATTGAGTAAGAATCCATTCAGACAGTGCAATCGCCTTCAAAAGAAAACAAGGACATTTAATGTTGGAATAATATGTTATTTATGCAGGAAATGCTGCAAAAATAACTAAAAAGAAATGCAACAAAAATTTGAAGAAAATAAAAAAGAGATAGTGAACTCAAAAAAAAATAGATTTCAAACTTGAAGAAAACAACAAAGAATAAATAATAAATTTACAGAAATGCATCAAGAAATTTTTAAAAATCTGAGAATGTTCAAAAGACTATAAACAACATGAAGTTGGAAATTACAATTCAAATACAAGAGCAAATATAACAGGAAATGAAATTACAAAAAATAAAATTAGAGCTTATTTGCAAGCTCTAATGTAACAGGAAATGAAGGATATAGAAGAAAAATTACATAATGATTTAGAGGAAAAGTGGAAAGAATGGAAAAATTAGAAAAATCAGAGAAATGAAAAAAGATGATCAAATCCAAAATTCATTATTTAAGAAAAATACATAGACACTCAAGAGAAGATGCAGAAAACTCAGAAAGAATTAGTTAGCATCATAAATGCCATAAAAATTGATTATGAAAAAATGAAAGAAGTCACACAATTCTGATTTAGAGAAGTGATTAAAGAACCTAAGAAAGATACTATAAATGATAATATAAAAGATGGCCAACCAAAAAAAAGCTGTGAAAATACAAAACTTATAGGACAGTACAGAAATCATGAGACCTTTATTTGCATAAATCAATTTTTCAAAAATCAAGTGTTCAGTGGTGACGTAGGAGAAACTCCTATGGAACACTTTAACAATATGAGAATTATTTTCAATTGAACCAACTAACAAAAAAAAGAGTAAACTATTTGCCTATAATCATTACAAGACCCACTAAGGAATAGTGGAACTCATTAATGAAGAAACCAACTTCCTATTCTGGATATAGAGAACAAATTTTGAATAATTTTTGGTCAGAAGGGGACCAAGAAGCAGTCATATATCAGCTTATGCAGGAAAGATTTGTATAAAAATGGTAAAAGTTATATACAATTATTTCAAAGGCAAGTGTCAAAATTACAAATATTATCTGCATGTGGCATGACAGAAAGCCAAATAATCAGGATTATTTGACATAATTTAATCTTTCTTGTCAAACAGATGATCATTAGCGGTGATCTTAAAAACAACAGAACAAGTGGCTGAGTTATTAAATACATCAATATGAATTTTCAGAATAAGGAACAAGATATAGGTAATAGAGAAGACAAGCTCACTACACTAAACAGGCAATCAAACAATAGAAGTGAGGCACCTATTAAATGTATTAGAGTAAAAGATGGTCAAAGATTCTGCTCCTGTAGACCATAATGAAAGAGAAGAAGATCTGGTAACAGAGAAAAAGGAAACACATGCAATACATTATTCTAGAAGTTTTCTGAGCCGAAGTAATTCCCAGAAAAATCTCTGTCCCAGAACTAGTACCAGAAAAGAAAAAGATAGGAGTAGACTCAGAAAAAAAAGAATGAGATCCAAACCAGCAAGAAGAAATAAACAGTAATGCAGACAATGGCAGAACATATCTTAAATCAACTACAATGAAAAGTTCATCACTACTGCAAAAGCATCTTGATAGATATAAAACTTGATGATAGAAGAAGAATATAGCTATGTGGCATTTCATATATTTATATAAATTTCAGCTTTGCAGCATTGCTCAGTTGGTTAGAGCATTATCTTAAAATTTAATATTCAAGAATCTAAGGGTTCAGGTGCAATTCCCATGCTAGTACTATCACTGGTCAATCCAAAAACACCTGAAGAAGAAAGGAAAATAATACCTCTTGAAACTTTGTGCATATACTAACCTGTGTGCTATTACTAACAGTTAAATGTAATTGGAAAATTTAAATAATGTTATTTTTTTCTAAAAACATTCAATACTTAATATTAGATGATATAAATAGTCCAATATATAAATAGAACTAAAATACCAGCATCACCAAAACACAGTACTAAGAAATGTTTCTAATTATTAATATACACATAAATAATTTCATTATATATATATAGTAGAATGTTTGTGTTATGTTATTGGTCATGAAAATGTACCATGTGCTAGTTATAAACTTAGTAATTATTGATAGAAATAGCATTATAATCAATTAAAACATATAATATTCTTATATTGTAATTCATTCTCTCTGTTTATGAATCAGTGGAAAAGATGTCAGTTTTGATCTTAATAAGCCAATAAACATCACATGATCACCATTTCTTATGCTTGCTTATAACTGTTATTAAAACAGACAAAACTCTCTGTACGTATTGCCACTCAGAAAACTCAGAAACTAGTCTGGGGATATTGGATGAGTAGGCACTAGATGGGATTGTATGCACAAGCCTTTTGGCATCCATTGATTATTCTGGCTTGCACCGAGTGGCAAAACGTATAGAGAGTTTTGCCTGTTTTTTGATTATATATCATCAAAAACTTCCTTTTATTGGATGTGATTGGAATTCTCCCACTATTGGTATAGTAAATTTTATAAGATTAACTCAACTTTTTTTATTACTTATATTTGATATAACTGTAATTATTTTGATGAAATAAAAATAGGACTATTTATTAATCAATTTATCGACGTTTATATATACATTCATTATCCTTTAATCACTTATTTTAAAATAATTTCATTTAAAGACAGGGTCGGCATGAATGAAAATGCTATTCACTTTCGCCTATGAATATATTTTGAAAATTTGTTACGCAAACAACTGAAGCGATCACTGCCAATAATATTGTTGAAAAAAAAAATGCTGTTTGGATAATAGTACTAATTCCTATTTCTTTTATATACAACACGTGCAGTAATATTTTTTATTTAAAGTATAATTTCTTTCTCGAGATTACTTCTGAATAATAAAAAAAAACGACATTCTTAATAAATAAAATTTAAATATAATTTTATTTTTACTGTTGGTTTTTTTTTTCAATGTTTCGTTTCTATTTCAGATTTGTGATATTATCTTTTCACTTCTAAATTAATATAACCCTTTAATCACTAGAATATAATTTGATTCTTATATAGTTCGTCACAGCAATAAATTATCATGTCAAAGTTCAATCGTAGAAATATTTTTCGTGACTTAAACATTATGGTGTGTTTACTTCCTAGTGTATATATATATGTGCGTGTAAAATAATATTTCACTTTTCCATTCTATCCATAGTCATTTTTATAGTATAATAAGTCACACAGATTTATTTAAGACTAAGTTTTACATGACGTGTTCTATACAGTAGTGCCGTCTATATTAGCAAAAATTATTATTTAAATAGATAATGGGAATGCAGTCAAAACAAAGCAAGAATTTTTGCTCTTCTGAAAACATCTAACACAGCCAATGCAATTGTTCATCTCACTAACCAGCAAAAAAAGTGACATTTTGAATATTCAAATGTTTAAGAAAATGATAGAATATTGTTCATTTATCTAATATATTTTTTTTTTGATAAAAACTTAATTTTACTAATAAAATAAAAAATTCCATTTGCTGTAGTAAATAGCCAAAAATTGATATTATAATATGGATGAATAGATTATATATAAATTACGAAAAGGTTTATAATTTTAAAGCATTTTTAGGGTGATTAAAGTTTTGGTTCATTAAGATGTAAATTGTCAAAATCTGAACAATATTTATCAAAATACATTAATGACGTTTTATTAGAGTGATTTTTTTATTAGAGTGATTTTATATGCCCAAGTTTTATTAAAGCACTTTTTACAAGAAGTACTTTTTTTGTAGATTAGAAGAATAAAAATAAATGGAAATCACTTAAGTCATCAGATTTGAAAATGGTGTGCTTATTTTTTTGCAAATAATGTTTTAGAGTTTTAAAAATGTTATAAAAGCTTTAAGAAGAAAACAAAACAATAAGCTAAAGATAAATGCCAAAAGATTAATGTTTTATATGTTTTTCAAAATAGAAGAAAATAAAGATTGATAATAATAAATTAAAACAATTTAGCAACCATAAATACATTGGTTGTATTATTAAAACATAATAAAAGAATAATAAATGAAACAATTTTAGATGTATGGGGTACATTCGTTAGAAATAATATATTAAAAGATTTATGCTTAGGTATTTAAAAAAGAGTTTCAATAAACACATTTTCCTCTGTTTTTTTTTCTAATCTAAGACATTATATCACATAATAAAATATGGATATATATCATAACAAAATAGAAATGATGATTAATTATTTCTGTTCCAACCACTAATCGGATACACTCTTGCTTCACCTTTTAAAGCCTTCAGTTCGTTACTTTTAAGATTCTTTATAATAAATAAATAATTATTTATGAAAGCCTTCTACAGAGATGTATTTATCTCTAATAAGACTAATATCTCAGGGTTCTACTGTGTATTAAGGTATAACTACAGATTTTAAAAGAATAAATAAATCTTATAACATTTGTATGTTTAGCTAGTAAATTAATTTTAAGCTATCATATTACATAAATTTGATTAAAAATTATCTCAGGGTTCTACTATTAAAATATAATAAATACTGTTTTTACAATTTTAATTTTTTAACATTATAAATTATTGTCAATGATATGATATTAAATAGCAATGGGCATTTTGTTATATTTAACTCATATCTTGCAAACTAAATATTGAGATAAGGATGGTGTAAGTGTATAAAATAATGTAACTTTTCCTATAAAGTAATGTGTTTTTAATAATGATAATAATTATAAAATCATGTACCCATATAAAGTTAGTAGATAATGAGATTAACTAATTAATGACAAAGACCAAATAATTAACAAATATAATTAATTTATTAACAGTAAAAATAATAATAATAAATATTAAATGGAAGCAAGAATAATAACAAGTTATTTTCAGTCATAATCAATATTCTTATGATGCTTTAATTAAGGAAATGATGTATTATTTTAGTGATGAAAATGTGTTTGTTTCTTGACATGATATAAAACAAAACACTTTGTTGGAGAAAGTTATTATAAACACCAATTAAAAGATTTAATTATAAATAATCAATAAGAAAAAGAATGTTTTATTGCATCTTTAATTTAATATTTCTTTCCTCTAGGTATCTGACTTAGAAACTTAGCTACTTCATAAACTAGCAAAATATTAATCCAATTTATAATATTATCCTTAAAGTATGGTTTTAATTAACCTGATCCCAAGAGGTACTAGTGGCATTCCATAAAAGGCTTATCAAATTCACCTTATAAATAAAATGAGAATATAATGGGTCAGGAGCTTCACTCGACTAAACAATAATGTTTATTCTAATATCAATGCCATAAGTATAATCAAATATACAATAGAGTCTTTACAAATTCTTGAGAGAACCTATGTGGGTAAATAAGAAGAGTAATATTTATAAAATATGTTTACTATATGTTTTAGATATCTTTATTACAGAACCATCAAATTAAATTAACAGATCAATAAAATGTATAAAATGTCAAGTATTATGACTTAACAATAAATAGTTATTAACTATCTTTAAACCTTAATATCAATAAATAGTTTTTAATATAATCGTTCAAGTTCTTCATTATTCAGAACATGTGTATCGAATATAATATAAGGTTAACAAATAAACAGATATCTTAATTTAAAATTTTAACCATTAAAATTTAGAAGATGATTTTAAATTTAAATTAAGATTTAACTTTCTTATATATATATAAAACAAACAATTTATCAACTTCTAATATAATAATCAGTAATGTTGGAAAAATACAATACAAATAAATAAGAAAAGAAAATACATGTTTACATATGACCCGCACCCTGTCCTTCCACATACGTACTTCAAAGAAACACAATAGTTCAAATGTTTATTCTGTGTGCTTTAAATAATTCAATATCATCCACTATAATCCGATCAAGGTAAATTTTATTTTAAATAGTACCCAAAATAAAGTATGTTATCAAATTCCAATATATACCAGGTATTTTTTATTATCTTTTATATAGCAAAATATTTGTCAGCATAGTAGCGTTGTATATGGGCAGATACTGGCTTCCATTATATGCAATACATAAGTAAATTGGTTCAAATTCTAAGTCAAAATAATCTATCAGCTTTAGAAAATATTCATAAATAGAAATTATTGTCATATATAGCAGTATATTATTAATTATAATGTTTCATAACTAAACGTTTTGCTTATCCAAGTCATTCGTTTTTCCCCAGAGAAATATTAAAATGAATTTGAATGCTATAAATTTCCTTTCTCCTTTCTTTAGCAAGTATTCAGAAAACCAGTCCGCTCACCCGGATAAATATACTCTTTTTTACTTCATTATTTTGTAATTACTCAGCAAACACTTATAAAATATATATATAAAAGGATTTGGATTTACTTCATTAAGAGTCAAAATATTAAAGAACGAATTTGAATCATTCAGTCTTATTTATAACCACTATAATAGATGCTATATTCATCATTAAATCCAAAATTATGCTCGATCATTCTGCATTCCAAAACAAAAACTTTTTTGCAATAATAATATAAAAATATATATATTTCATAATGATTACATATAAAAAATAATATTTACACTTTAAAAATACAAATGATAATCTTTAATTTAACACAAATCAACACAATTTAATTAAACTACATTTTCACAATATTACATTGGAAATATATATATATATTAGTCCAACTTTGCACATAATATAAACGCAATGTTTATAACATACTATTTATGATAGCAGTAAATAAAAATACATAGAATAAATAATGATTCCAACACAATTGAAATAACTATATAAAAATAAATGTTTTCTTTATTACTGAATCGGTTTTCACCCTACATTAGGGACTTTTTAAAATACACTTTTCTAAAACAGTCACATGTGATGTTATGCACAGTGACTTCTCCTTAAACGGAATCAGGAATCTCTCAGCAACTATGCCCAGAGAAACCTGTTAGTCACTTTACCTTCCATTTCCCACTCTAAGTTTTTCCCTATTCTGCTCCATTCCATTTCCACAAGATAATCTTTGTCAACTCTATGGCCTTTATATCTAAATCTCCCTTACCTTTTTCCAAACCCAACACAAAAACCAATAACCCACTTTCTGTATAATCACTTTTTTCATATTTATTCTTCCATAACTTCATTATTTGTCCCCTTTCTGTTTTCAAGCATTTACATTCAATTAACAGGCCTAATATTTTCTATTCCTTCCTTACACAATTTACAGAGTAAATCACCCATATTTTTTCATTTACTTGTATATTCTTCGTATCTATCAATACGCCCTCTAATGTTCATTTTAAATAATCATTTTATAATCATATAACTTATTTACATATATAAATACTCCTCCCTTTTCTATCTATCATTTTTATACAATAAAACCACATTAACTACGATTAAATAATTATATACATATATTATACACCATAAATTATACACATAAACTCTATTGAATTAATTATATACTTATATTTCTAATAACAATACCTATAAATAAAGCCTTATTTGTCCATAATTAACTAATTATGTAATTATTTATAGGTATGGTTATTAAAAATATATGAAAATTGATATATAATTTAATTTAATGTATCAAGTATATGTATAAATTAATTCAATAGAGTTTATGTAAAGTAGTGTATAATTTATGGTATATATAATTATTTAATTGTAGTTAATGTGGTTTTATTTATTATATAAAAATAATATATATATATAAAAACAAAGGGAGGTATATATATATGTTAATCACTTATATGGTTATAAAATGATTATATAAAATAAATGTCAGAGGACATACTGATAGATATAAAAGGATCATGTGATTGTATTAGAAAAGTGTATTTTAAAAAGGCCCTAATATAAGATGAAAAACGGTTCAATAATAAAGAAAATATTTATTTTTATGTAGTTGTTTTATTTCAATTGTGTTGGAATCATTATTATTTATTTGAAACAATGTTATGGACAAATTTATGCTTGTCCATTGTTAAGGATAGAATAAAAAAATAATAATAATTTTATTAATATTATAAATTTTATTATTTACATGTGTATTTCAAATAAACAGGATTAGTTTATTAATTCATGTTATAATAACGATAATACATTTCTTCCTTTCACATTTAATTGTCATAGCAACCATTCCAACACTCTTAGATTTATGCATTACTTATTAAAACTAATTAGAAAATAACAAAAAAAAATGTTTATACATGATCTTACACCAAATATTGAAATTAGATCCAATTTTAATATGTACAACATATATAATAAGTAATAAAATAATTTATTCTTACATATAATTAAGTGTAATAATGCTCAAGGCTAGATAGGTTTATAAGAAAATTCATAGAAGTTAACTGATTTCTATGAATATACATATAAAGATATGTGATTCAAAAAAGCAGCAATTGAATAATAAAATTTCTACTGAGACTAGACAATTTATGAAGAAAGAAAAAATATGAAAATATATAAAAACAATGCATCAAGGATTGAATGTCCTGGAATTTTGTAAAATAGTGTGAAAAAGAGTTCATAATGATATAAGAAAGTACAACATAAACTAGCAAGAATAGCTATAGAAAAAAAATAAAATTCTTGTGAGTGTAAAGCAACATCTTGATATTCATAGGAAACTTATTAATCAATAATAAAAAAAAAGATGGAACTATTACCAAAAAGAAAGATGACATTACAAATTAAGTAGAAAAGTTCTATTAAGACTTATATAATAATAAAGAAGAAAGAAAAATACCTCCTACAATTCTTACATCTTCTAAATTGCCCAGGATTTTAAATAAAGAAGTGAGGCATGCAATTAAATGTATGAAGAAGGAAAAAGTTCTAGATAATGGTGGAATTATAATCTTAAATGAAGCAAGTGAAAAAATAGAAACAGAATTTGACAAAGTTATACACCAAATAGCTAAATACCAGATGATTGGAAGAATGCAATATTAATATTAATAATTAAAAATAGTGATAAAGAAAATATTATAAATTATAGACCTATCAGTTCTTTACAAAAGTTTTAAAAAAATAATAACTCATCTACAGTGAACCTTGGATTTTAACCAACAAAAGAACAATCTGGGTTTTAAAATGGTTTTAGTACAGTGGTTCATATCCAAGAATTGAAAGAAGTTAGCTAAAAGAACAATAAATATGAGTTGTCATTATGCTTTGGATTTGTAGATTATAAAAAGGCATTTGATTCTATAAACATTTCTTCAATGACTAAAACATAGGATCATCAAAGTATAGATCCAGGATATTGATATATTCTGAAAACTGTTTTTAAAAATGCAAGAGTAACAATCAGATTATATAATAATACTAAAAAGATTAACATTAAGAAGGATGGTACAACAGTGTGAGTCCATATCTCCAAAAGTTTTTACAGAAGTTTTGCAATAAGTATTTTTTTTGATTAAAATGGAAAGCTAAGGGAGTAAAAGTAAATGGAGATCATCTAGATTTTGCAATATAGTTGTTTTTGTAAATAATGCTTTAGAGTCACAGGAAATGTTGGAAGAGTCATCAAATAAAAGTAATAAAGTGGGATTAAAAGGTAAATGTTAAAAAAGCTAAAAATATGTCCAGTGGATTTTCTCAAAAAGAATAAAATAAAGGTTTATAATGATAATTTAAAAGAAATTAACAACTACAAAAAGCTTGGTCAGATTATTAATAGATGGAAACATAATGGATGAAATTAGTCATATAATTAATCTTGTTTGAAGTGCTTTTGGCAGAAATAATATAATATTAAAAGGAAATATGTCTATGTATTTGGAAAGAAACATTTTTAATAAATGAGTTTTAACAGTTTTTATTTATGGATTTGAGGGTGGAAACTTAACAGAAGAGCAATATAAAGACTTCAGACCATTCAAAATAGTATGAAGAGATGTATATTAGGAGTAACAAGAAGAGATCAAAATGAAATACATATGTGAGAGAACAAACAGATGTCACTGTCATTATTGAAAGAATTAAGAGACTGAAGTGGAGTTGTCCTAGACATATTGCTAGAAGAGATGATAATAGATAGGTGATTGAAATTTTAAACAGGATTTTAAGAAATTGTAAAAAATCTAGAAAGATACTATATGTGAAATGAATGAATAAAATAAGAAAATGTGCTGGGATAATGTACACAAGAGAGTCTAGAAATTGGAAAAGATGGATTGGACTTGGACTTTCATACTGCAGTGGATCATTAATAGTTGAAAATGATATATATATTAATTCTAATATTCTCATGAATAAATGATAAATTCATAGTATTATTTCCAATAGATTCCACGTAATAAAAATAAAATGGCTAAATATCTGACATTTCAATACAATAACAAGTATTTTTTTCACAGCTTTTTTTCTCAAATCATAAGAATGTGTGTGAGATTTAAAATCGTTAATGTTTTCCATTATTATTTTCTCCTCATACTCAAATTTTATTGCTTGAGAAGTTTTAAAAATAATTTTATTCTCCAATCACTGTATCCAAAAATTATTAATTTTCTTCGATTCACACTTCTCATTTATGCACTTAAACCTTCTAAAAATCTTTATAGCTCTGGTCATATGGTTCAATTTTTGTCAGAATATATGTTTTATTAAAATTGATCTCATGACTAGTTAATTTTATTTGTAAATAAATGGCTGATGAATTGGCTTTTTTTCTAACTGCCATATATTCTTCCGTTCTTATATTCATTCTACGATTGGTCTGCCTAACGTTAAGTATGAACACACTCCACATTGAATTTGATACACATCTTGACACTCCAAAAAAAAATTATCTTTAGGATGTGAAAGTATTTCATTATTTTTTTATGTACTGTAGACTCTGTGGATTTTTTTTTTTTTTTAAACCATTGCTAATTTTATCAGTTACTCTTTTTGTATGTGGCAAAACTGTTTTAATTTCTAATTATCAATTTTTTTTTATTATTATATGAAAAATCCCTGTTATAATCATGTGATCAAAACCATTATGAAGAAATTATTTTTTTACTAGCAAAGATATCCTGGTGAATATTGCTGTCATCCAAAAGTCTCTTATTTCTATCTATAAATATTTTGCCTCCGAAATAATAGCGCTGAATGATGATGATTATTATATTCATCCATTTATTTAAATGCAAAATTTTTCTACTGATTTAGAATATATATATATGGAATCTATATGCTTATTTATTTATACCTCCAACTAATTATTTTAGAATGCTTTTTTTTAACATTGAATTGTTTATTTAAATAATGTAATATATAGGATATTTTGAGCTCAGATTTTCACGCAACCCTCAACTCTCCACACTACCTCTTTTAGACACATATATGGCTGCAGAAAGGAGTTTGCTATTAACTGAAAGGAGACCCTTTGATTCCTCTTGGAGGCCTTAAAGGAACCGAGCAGGGCAAATTCCTAATGTCCACTCCATACGTTCTTGTCGTTGCAGCTGTTATTACTATATGTTTATTCATATAGTATACGAGCATGGATGGGCTGCTCACCAACACGCATTAGCCAGCGTGGTGAGTTTATTGGCTTTTTACCTCTGAGTTTAAGATCAAGAAACACCATGGTCTTTCTTCTCAGTGCCTGATAAGGCAGAATGAATGTTTGTGTAAATTATAAAGATTTTTCCCAATTATACAATTATGACAGACAAAAATAAAGCATGGCCCTTAATCCCAGGAGGCTGTAAAGTCACCAACCAAGGCAGCGGTTGGTGGCCGAAGGCGGAGGGTGCTAAGAATATCCTGGAGGTGGACCCAGGCTGCCATTTGATGACGACTTTTTATTTAGGTACTTACAACTGCAGATCACTTTCAAGTGAAGGAAGATTGCAAGAATTAGAAGAAGAACTCTCTTATATTAAATGGGATATTATTGGACTTTGTGAAGTTAGAAGAAAAGGTGAAGAGACAATTGATTTAAAAAGTGGACATATGCTCTATTATAAAGGCACAAATATTGGAAATACAAGTGGAGTAGGATTCATTATAAATAAAAAGTGGAAGAACAATATTGTGGAGATTGATGGTGTATCAGACAGAGTGGCAAGATTAGTTATACAACTTAATAGCAGATATCAAATGCAGATAATTCAGGTTTATGCCCCAACAAGTTCTCACAGTGATGAAGTAGTAGAAGATTTTTATATGGATGTACAAAAGGCTTTTGATCAGAGTCTTCCGATCTTTTTAAAATTGTTATGGGAGATTTTAATGCTAGAATTGGTAAACAAATGAAAGATGAAAGTGTTGTAGGTAATTTTGGTTATGGTAATAGAAATGAGAGAGGACATAGACTTGTGGAGTTTGCAGAGAAGGAAAAACTTTATATTATGAATTCTTTTTTTGAGAAAAATGTTAGAAGGAAATGGACATGGAAGCATCCAAATGAAGGTACAGCAGAATTGGATTATATTTTGACTAACAGGAAATACATATTTCAAGATTGTAATGTTCTTAATAAATTTAACACAGGAAGTGATCATCGATTAGTAAGGGGTAAGATACATGTTAATGTAAAACTAGAGAGACAAAAATTATTAAGAAAAACTATATTTACAGTTGATATTCCTAATCTTCAGAAACATTCTAATGAATTTAAATTAGAACTTACAAATCGGTTTCAAGTATTAGTAGATTTTGAACATGATTCAGATTTGAATGAAATTAATATGAAAATAACTGATACACTTTTAAAAACTGCAACAAAGATAGCTGGTAGAAAAAAGCAGCAATTGACTAATAAAATTTCTACTGAGACTAGAGAACTTATGAAGAAAAGAAGGAATATGAAGATATACAAGAATGATGCATTAAAAAAAAATTGAATATCTCGAATTTTGTAAAATGGTCCGGAAAAGTGTTGAAAATGATATAAGAAAGTATAACTGTGAACTAGCAAGAAAAGCTGTAGAAGAAAATAAAAGTCTTAAGAATGTAAAACAACATTTTGGTATTGGTAGGAAATTTATATCTGCAATAAGGAAAAAAGATGGAATTATTACTAAAAATAGGGATGACATTATGAAATTGGTAGAAGATTTTTATCAAGAATTATATAGTAATAAAGAACAAGTACCTCCTATATCTATTACATCTTTCGAATTGCCCAGAATTTTAAATGAAGAAGTGAGAAATGCAATTAAATGTATGAAAAAAGGAAAGGCTCCAGGTAATGATGGAATTATAATTGATATATTAAAAGAAGCAGGTGAAGAAACAGAAAAAATATTAGCAAAGTTATATACCAAATGTCTAAATGATAAAGATGTACCGGATGATTGGAAGAATGCAGTAATAATATTAATATTTAAAAAAGGTGATAAAGAAGATATTAGAAATTACAGACCTATCAGCCTTTTATCAGTTTTATATAAAATTTTTACCAAGATAATTACAACTCGTCTACAGAGAACCTTGGATTTTCACCAACCAAGAGAACAAGCTGGATTTAAAAGTGGTTTTAGTACAGTATATCATATTCAAGTATTGAGAGAAGTTATAGAAAGGACAAATGAATATGAGTTGTCATTATGTTTTGGATTTGTAGATTATGAAAAGGCATTTGATTCTATAAACATTTCTTCAGTGATTAAAGCATTGGATCATCAAGGTATAGATCCAGGATATTGTCATATTTTAAAGAATATTTATAAAAATGCAACAGCAACAATTAGATTACATAATGATACTGGGAAAGTCAACATTGAGAAAGGTGTAAGACAAGGTGACTCCATATCTCCAAAACTTTTTACAGCAGTGCTGCAAGAAGTTTTTTGTGGATTAAAATGGGAAACTAAAGGAGTGAAAGTAAATGGAGATTATTTAAGTCATTTAGATTTCGCAGATGATGTAGTTGTTTTTGCAAATAATGCTTCGGAGCTGCAGGAAATGTTGCAGGAGTTATCAGATGAAAGTAGGAAAGTAGGACTAAAGATAAATGTTAAAAAAGACTAAAGTAATGTTTAATCGATTTGCTCAAAATATGAAAATAAAGATTGATTATGGTGAATTAGAAGAAGTTAAGAGTTACAAATACCTTGGTCAGATTATTAATACAGATGGAAACATAATGGAGGAAATTAATCATAGAATTAAACTTGGATGGAGTGCTTTCGGTAGAAATAACTTGATATTAAAAGGAAATATGCCTATGTGTTTGAAAAGAAAGGTTTTTAACAAATGTGTTTTATCAGTTCTTACTTATGGATCTGAGACTTGGACACTTAATAGAAGATCAATACAGAGACTTCAGACCACTCAAAGAAGTATGGAGAGATGTATGTTGGGAGTAACAAGAAGAGATCGAAAACGCAATGTATGGGTAAGAGAACAAACAGGTGTTACTGACCTCATTGAAAAAATTAAAAGATTGAAGTGGAGTTGGGCTGGACATATTGCTAGAAGAGATGATAATAGATGGACAATTGAAATTTTAAACTGGATTCCAAGAGATTGTAAAAGACCCAGAAGGAGACCACATGTAAGATGGATGGATGAAATAAGAAAATGTGTAGGGGTGATGTGGAGAAGAGAAGCTAAAGATCGGAGAAGATGGATTAAACTTGGAGAGATCTTCATCCTGCAGTGGATTGATAATGGTTGATAATGATGATGATGATGGTCAAGTGTATCAGCAGTTTGAGATAATGTGGAGAGTTGAGGGTCCTGTGAAAGTCTGAGTTCAAAATACTTTATATATTACATTGTTTGTACAGGTATGTATGTATATATATATCCTGTATGTTAGATATTAAATGACATAATTAAATCTACATAAACTTATTTAAAACACACTTTACCTGGCATTTTGAATATAATATTTCTATAAAATTGAAATACGTGCTCCTTAAGAGTTAGGCATTTGTTTGCATAACCTTTTAAAAATGTTGAATAAAATATTTTAAACTTCAAACATTTTAAAAGAAGAATAATAATAAAAATAAATATTTAAAATTCATATTAATAAAATCTCCAACTATTGAATTTAACAGCAAAACGTGTATTGCCTGAATTTTTTTGGGTATAGTGCAATAAATAAGACTGTTAAAAATAAATTTCCAAATTTAAAATCCATTTACATATAACTTGTATGCATATATTCATAAAATATGATAAAATTACATAATTATGTTCAATAGAGACAGTAATATGATAATATTGCAATATAAAATAAATTTTCAAAGTCATTATCTTTATTAACAATTAAAAAAGCATGTTTAGTATTGTATTTGCTTTCTTGTTTTTTAAGTCATCACAATAATTAATCTTTATTTTAATAATAAATATCTTTGACTTTAATATATATTGAAAGCATTCAATATATACTTTTACTCTTGTTACTGAGAACAGTTGGTCCCCCAAAATGCCTACTAAATTAAAATCTTGCTTTAAAAATTAAGCATTATAATGAACTTCTATGGCAGAAAAAATTAATTCATTATTTTAAATTTAAAATATAAAAAAAAAATTAAAAAAAAATGCTTAAATTAAAATCTTGATGAATAAACAATTTTTTAAGCATATTAAAAAAAATACTATCTGTGGGCATATACTACATAAAACTTTTCAGTAAATATAATTTTAAAAGAATATATATAAAATACATATTTTGCGGGTTCATCCGTGTTAAAAACTTTTAATATTAATATACTGACGTTTCGACTTGGTCCCACAAGCCATCCACAGAGTTATAAAAAGTAGAAAGACGGTTGTAGAGGCGCTACAATCACTGATTTGAATAAAATGTTAAAATTCCACCAATAGCAAAAAATGTTAAATTTAGGAATGTTTTTTAAAAAAAATCTTTCCAAATAGGAGGAAGTTTGCATGTATCATCTCGCTTATTGATACAATCTGGCCTTTTAAGTATCTCAATGGCTTCTCTAATTTTGCATTGGTAGAGATTATCACATCTGGATATGATCCTGGTACTAGAAAAATCAATTTTATGACCTGAATCTATAGTATGGAGTGAGAGTGCTGATGATGATGAGTGTTGTTTAACTGCATTAGCATGCTCATCTCTCCTAACACTGATGCGACAATTACTCATACCTATGTAAGAAGCTTTACAATTTTTACATGAAATTTGATAGACACCATGAGATTCAAGAGGGATTGAATCCTTAGGCTTGGTTATTATATATATATATAATTTATCCATTGATAATCTGACATTTTATTTCTTACATAGCTGCAGAATATTTCCTAAATTATGATTTCTTGAATTAAAATAAATCATAAAAAAGTTAACCACAATACACATTTTAAAATTTTAAAAAGAAATAATTTGGTACTTTAGTATTATTCCTGCTATGATATATTATTCTGGTGACATTTTCATCTTTATTCAAAGTTGTCATTTATGATGTCATGACAAACCAAGAATCCTGATATTATTAATCCCTTTCAAATAAACTAACCCTTTCCTGCTCATTTTAGAAGATATTAAATGGTTCACTCCACCATAGTGACTTTTTCCTACCACAATATAATACATCTCTCACAACATTTATAAGTAATACAGTTTTATATTTAAAAATATTTTACCTTATATATTTGTGTTTCATCTTTTTTTAATATTTATAATATAATGTTAAACTTGCAGCAAATATAAAAGTTGTTATATTTGTGCTGTTTTTGTTTTTTTTGTTTTTTGCTAAACCTGATGTATATTTACCGTTAAAAGTTGTTATATTTGTGGGTTTTTTTAAACAAGTTAATTAAAATATAAGATTAAACTTACAGTTAGTCATTTTTAAATAAAGGTACAACATTATTTTACAGTTTGCCATTTTGTTTTTAGGTCAAAAATAGCAAAAATCTAAAACTTTATTACAACTTACCATTTAAAAAAGCTTTCAGGGTTCTTTTTCATATTTCTTCTTTTTTCTATAATGAATATATCTCTCCATCATTGGACAGTACATGTGTTTTTTTAGATTTGAAGTTTGCTATTACATGAGGAATATGACAAAGCACCACCATTGTATGCCAAGAGGAGGAAGGATGGCTTTGATGACATGTAGTGTCATACTAAAAAGACACAACTCACAAGTATCTGTTTTATTTAGTATGATAATATATTTTTTTCCTTTTTTTATAAAGAATATATGTCACCATTATTTTTTTAGATTTGAACTTCCATATTATATGTATTATGCTGTATTATTCTAAGTTTTGCAATATGTCTAAAATAATGCTTCCACGGGATCTGAAGACTAATTTTATTAATTAAGTTTGTCTGAACATTCCTTGGAGGCATTATTTTAAACATATCACAAACTCAAAGTAATACATCATAGCAAGAATAATAGCAAAATGCCAATAATTTAATGCAATATATCCTTTAAAATTTATTTTTGATGCACTTTATGTTCTATTCTTACAGTTTTTTAATTTTTTTTTCTCATGTGTCATAGCATCAGCCAGGAAGCGAGCCCACTAACCAGGCCAACTGCTTGTAAACCAGTTGCCATTGCTGACCTCTCGACCACCAATGCTTGACATGTTTTTTATTTTTGTAATTTCAAACTTATAAGAGTTTAATTCTTTTTTTTTTTTTTGCAGTGGTGTTTATTTTTTTTTAATTGCAAATTTTTATTTTATATAAATGCAGTGAAATTAAATAAAATGTAGGTTAAAATGTGATGTATAGCTGATTGCTGTGGTTTTAATAATATTAAAATAATTAAATCTTTTTATTCTTTTGTCAATCTCTGCTTACAATAAAATTAGTTATTATCTCGATTTAATCACAAACAAATTATAAAATTATTGATTGAAAATCGAAAAAAGAAATTGTATTTTGTAATTACATTTAATAATTTTTGATTATATAATGTTGATTATTAGTTTCAGAGTGCATGAAATTTTTTTATTTCAAAATAACAATTACAATAGCCATAATGCTTATGTATTTATGCTGCAGATAAAACAATGTTTGTAGAAATTTTAATTCACAAAATTGATTAAATGAATATAGTTTATTTAAAATGCACTTTTTTCAACTAAAAATTTGTTATTATACAAGATCAAGCTATATTTTTGATTACTTACTATGTTGAATAAAACCGAATTTTTTTATTGTGTAATTGTCAAGAATAAAAATCTTTTTTTTATTTTGAATATGTTATAAATAAAAGCAGTGATTGTGTCATAGTGGCACTGGATGTAAATTAAATGAAATAAATTAATTGTATTTTAATTTTATAATCAAACCATAATATTGAATACTGCATAATGAATAAATTCTCTTGTACATTTTTTATATAAATGTCACCATTTTACTTTTGGAAAATTTAGTTGTTTTTTTTTAAATGTTAGAATTTTTTTTAAAGATCATCATAGTGAATAATTGATCATAAATTGAAACAATAGATACAAATTGATGATGATTGCTGTGGAAAATCCTTGCAAAAAGATCCATTGTTAATTAGAATAAAGATGTAATTTATTTGTATGGGCAATAAATATTGAACAACTTATTTATTATTTATTTGAAATAACACATTTAATTTATTTCATTTACTTTACATGAGCACATTTTATTCATTGGAAATCATTTTTGGAAATAGCTTATAAGTAAAAATATTTAAAATTTAAATTTGTTTCACAATTTTATTATTTTATTTATAAAAAATAACATTTTTGTAGGAATAACAATAATTGAAAAGCTTTTGATGATTGGAGTTCTTGATGGTTATTTTTTTCACTTTTAAACACATTTTAGATAATTCAATTTGGACATTCACAGCAAAATATTAAACTATATTAATAAAGGTATATTTTCTTTACTAATTTCTTGTTAGAAATGTATCATATTATTTTAAATCAGTAGATGTTTTATCATTTTCTAATAAGCAAAATTTTACATGGAACTGAAGTGAATTATTTTTTAGAATAAAATTTAAAGCAGGCAAAACATCATGTGATGTTTATTGGCTTAAAATAAAATTTAAAACTTATATTTTATTATAAATTGATTTGTTCCTCTTTATATTCTTTAAATATAGATATGATTCTCATGCAAGGAAATAAAGAATTTTCTTAGACAAAACTTATAGAATTTGATTTTATATTTAAAAAGGTTAAAATATATTATATATTTTTTAAAACCAGGTTTATACAGGATAAAGTTTTTATCTGTTTATAGACAATAATCCTGAATTAATTTTAAAGAATAACTTTAAAATAAACTTTATTGATTTTATAGAATTTTATTTACCATGTAGTAAAGAAATCAAAATACATTTCAAAATGTTTTATTTCCATGTCATCTTCATTTAAACTTAACCATTTTTGATAGAATAATTTAAACAGTCCATTAATTTAAAAAAAAAACAGTTTATAAATTTCCCAAACTAGTTTAATTAAAAAATTTTAAATTGTGACTTTTATATAATGATATACAATAATGGCATATAAAATTATACATGTAATTAACACTCAGAGTGATTTATTTTCATTTTATTAGAGATTATTGACTTTGAAAAATTCTAGAAAATTTAAGGCTGAGGCAGGAAGAAGAGGAAGTCTTAATTGCTCAGAAAAACATTTCAAGATTAGCACTGAAATTATTTATGTCAGGAAAAATATTGTAATAAATTTTTGTTTCTTACTCTTTTGTGATAAGAGAACAGTAATTGAAATGAACGAGTGAAGGGAATTAATTAAATGTAAAATAAAGTACTTTCAGGTAAAAAGTGAATTGCCAATAAATTAACTTGCTAAAAGATTTTGCACCTGTTAAACATGATTTTTCTTATAATGCCATATTATTTAGTTAAAATTATTTTCAATTAAAAAAAATTATTTAATATATAAAAAATATTTATTCAGAATTTTAATTTATTTTGTACAATCAAAATGCACTTTTACACACATATGCATTTTACATATACAAATAACTTGTAATTAATGAACTAATAATTATCAATTATGATTTTGTGTAATAATTGCTAACTAAGTAATATTTTATCAACTACCTATAAAGTTACAACATTTTCACTATCTAATAATTAAAATGACTATCTTATATGTTTATACTATTAAATAATTTGCTATTCATCTTTTGCTTTGTCTATCTCTCTCTATAGTTGCTTTCCTACTTTGCTACATTTATATAAAATTAATCCTCTTAGTATTAATTGTTTTAACACAAATGTACACAGCCAATATATAGTTCAAATCTTGAACATCAGGTATGATTGTCACAAGCTTCTTGTATGGTAACAATGAGAAAAGAAGGCATTTCTCACCAAGTTGCCAATTTTCAGATGAAGGCATGAATGTTTTTACATTTTTTAATTCTGTCACTAAGCATAATTACATCCTTATAAATTGATTAATATAAGATGATTATCTTAATTGAAATAGATTGTCTTCCTGAAAAAAATTATTTGAATGATTGAAATCTGAATAAACTTTTGAGTCTTAACTGGCTTTGGTTTAAGTCCACAGTGTGAATTAGTACATAGAGGTATTCCCACTATACCCTGAAGAATTTAATACATGAATTGTATTAATGCTGGATTATGGCTAAGGCAGTGAATTGTATAAATGCATTTTATAAATATATAACATTTATGTTTACATGTTGGATTGAGTATTTTCATGAATATATTATGATGTAAATAAAATAAAATTTGTGACTGTTTTCTTGTAGATAACTAAAAATATATTTAGCCTTATTATTGTTTGATAACTATTAATTTCCATTGACAGTTCTAAAGCTAAACTTCTTTTTTCCAGAATCCAATAATAGCTTTTTTGCCTTGAGTTTAATTAGAGAAGTGATCTTTTATTTCAAATTCAATTTGGGGGCACTCATAGTGGAGCTATAATTAATTAGCTATAATAAATACACATTTGTCTGAGATGGATAAATAACATAGATGACCTGATAGTAACTTTTTCTATCTCATACATTGGTAAAATAATCAAACCAAGGTTGAAGTTGTGGGCAAAAAAATGACATTTAAATACTTATCAAGTTTTGATGGATTCAGAAGATAATGTAGTGCAGTTAGTGGGAAATCCTGTTATAAATATTGAGATGAGTTTATTGCATATTAAGTAGAATATACAAATCAAGAAAATACAAAATGAAAATTAGATGAATAAAGGAGAACATAAACGAGAACAGGAGATGATTGCAGAAGATAGTTTAAAAATAAATATAAAAAAAGGTAAAGTAAAGAAAGAACATGTTATATAAAAGTTTCGAAATAGATATTGATATGATCCAGAACAAAAAATAATAGTGAGAAGATAAAAGTTTATGATGATAATGCTCATATTATCACAATTAAACATGATGCAGATTATCAGTACATTATTCAAGTATATATAATTAAAGATGGAAAATCATTTTGATCAAAAGATAGAAAATATAGAAAATGGACAAAAGCAAACAAATTTGTAATTTGAGCAAATCAATCAAATTTTAGGGGGAAATGTAAAATTTCTGTTAATTAATCAAAAAACTAAAAGAAGGACAGAAAAAGATGAAACAAATGATTCCAACAATAGATAGATAGATTAATAAAATAAAGAGAAGTGTAAAATAAAAACACAGCTTAAAATGTATATACATGATAAAATTGAAATAAATAAAGAAGACATAGAAAAATGCTAGAAGAAATGTAAGAATCCATGGTAAACAAATTCCAAGAGTTATGAGAGTGAAATGATTAAATCTTAAAAAAGCAGAAGAAAACAAACAGAGCAAATATATGGCATACATAAAGTGGTGGTAAAAAAATTGCAAGTGGTGTTTCAGAATATAGAAATGAATCAGATTAATTGCAAAAAGAATTAACAGAGGCAATAAAAAGTGCAGCAAATAATCATAAAGTGTCAGAAATGGAAGTTATGTTAAATACATATACTAATGATGCAAGACAACTTGGACACACAAGTTGCAAAATCCAAGGCTGACATAATAACAGATATTATGGAATGAACAGAGAGGTTGGAAGATCACATGCATGATGTAAAGGGACCAAAAATAAATTTTGAGATGAGTCTGATCCAAATATAATAATATTAGAAATAAATATAAGTCAGAGTAGATATAGAAAATGAGATCATCATTTCAAAGATAACTGCCTAATAGAGCTCACTAGAAGAGTAATGGATAATTAAATAATTAGTAACATACCTACAAACACACAATAGATCTCGATCAAAGTTAGTGAGAATGGAGACCTTCAAAAGGATACATGTGAAAATCCTCTGGATATTTGAATTAACCTTCAGAACTATTTACATTTTATAATTTATTGGATAAGAAAAAATATTTAAATGGTGCAGCCAAGGATTGGTAGAGTCAGTATATCACAATTTAGAAAACCAACAGAGATTATGGAGAGGCAATATGCTAACAATTTTTGAGTAAAGATCATCAAAACAATGTATTGTAGTAAGGGAATCAAGAAGGTGTAAGACAAGTACAGGAGAATATTTATCACAATTCTGAAACAGATGGCAAAATTAAGAATAATCACTGTTTTTTTTTGTTAGAAAACCATATTATTTATCTTATAAGGATAATAAATCATGTTGTCTTTTAATTGGTTGGGTATTAAAGTTATGGCTCTCCACAATCTTAATTAGCAAAGAAAAAAATCCAACCTGTAACTCACCATGCAAGCACATATACCATCCAAGTTGCAAAAACCAAGTCAAGATAGATTTCATCAGCACAATATATATCTAGAATATTATTTACTACCCAAAAAAATTATGAGAAGAAACTCTCAGCTAAAAGATGGATTTACTTTCCACTCATCACAAGGAAAAAACCTTCAGTTAAATGTCAATATCGAAACTAGGGTAAAATAACTTTATAGGAAAAGAAGTTAATACAAATACACTTTCTTTTCTTTTTGTATTTACATTTAAAAATATGAAATAGATAATGCCTTATTTATTTCATAGACAACCTTTACACACGGTAATAAAGGGGCTTTCAGTTGCTGAGAGTTTATCTAATAAAAATAACATTACAAATATCTTAAAGATAGTTATATAATAAAAGAAAAAAACTTAGAATAAATTATTAAAAGTAATAATAATAGATAGAGTTGAAATTTTATAAAAGACTATTAAAAATAAGTTTTATCAAAGCAATAGGTTAAAACAATATTGCTGCTTTTTTTTTATCAAATATTAAAATTTAGAATTAGAAAAATACTTATAAGTATGTATATTTTAATTTATATTCAAATGAGTTTATTAAAAAAAAAAACATCATTGGGTAGATTAATAGTAAATAAAATAGATATAAAAGTTTAATTTTTTTTTTAAAAATCAATATTTAGTTTTAAATAAAATAAGGGAAAATAGATTAATTAAAATATTAAGACAGATTTTAATTTTAAACTTGCATTTTGTGTTTGGAGACAAGAGATTTAAAAGAAATTAAAAATTTAATCATTTAACTCATTATGATATTTTGAAAATTAAATGCAATTAAAGTAAAATGAGTTCATTTGGGTTAAGTAAAATAAAGAGGGCATCGATGTGTTGTAAACAAGAGTCCTATGATATATATAGCCAGGGTTTTATGGAAATTATTAGTTTTAATTTTTGCTTTACTCAATTTTCATCAAACAGTCATTATGATGACTAAATCGAAAAAAGAAAAAAACCTGCTGCAAAAATACTAAAGATAAAAAGTGCTTAAACATCAAATATTTTCAAGAAATCACTTTAGACAGTCCTGGAAATCAGAAAAAATAAATTCCCACTTGTCTAGGAAACCGATATAGGTCTGTGTAGTATGTCTTGAAGAAAAATATAAAGTAACAGTAAAATAAATCAAATAATGCATGCCATCAAGGAAGAAATGCAAGCCTATCTAGAAATCCTTCCATTGAACTAACAGAACACTGGCTACAAAATATTATGCTACTGATTGATATTCATATGTAAGCCTTAAAAAATTGTTTATCAAGTAGCCTGATATTCTAAAGTATAAATCATTTAAAGTTTTATTTTATGACTTTTTAAAATACATTATAGCTAACTACATTTTATTATGTATAAAATGTTTATATGTGTGTGATAAACTATTTAATTGATTGATAAAAAGGTGAAGCGAATGTTTTGTTAAAAGAAGTGTCAGCATTTCCTGTTTAATTTATATATGTATTATCATTTCTGTGTTTAAAGCAGCTAGAACACAAAATTTCTTTGTTCTTGTCTTTTACATATACATAATTAAATTCAAAAAATAAATATAGCATGTTTGCTAAGAAAATCTTGTTTAATAATTTGCCAGTATAGTATGCTAAGCATGTTTTTGATTAACTAATAGTCATATTTACAGATAGGAATATGACTATCGGTTAATCAAAAGCTTACTCAGCATACTATATTGTTATGCTACTAAACAAGTCTTTTTTAGTATACATGTTTGTGTGTATTTATTTTTTGAATTACATTTTTCTGAAAAAAGTTTAAGGAGATTTAAATTATATATAAGATTACTTAAAATTTTATTTCCTTTTAAATATATATATATACTTAATCAATCAAATTATACATGACTCAAAATAATAGATATTAAGTTAAATTGCGCATGAACCAGTTGTTTATTATTTTCAGTTATGCATAATTCAATTGATTAAGTCTTTATAAGTTTTTGAACATTATGGTTATATAAGTTACTGGAAAATGATTATACAAAATAATATATATATATATAATATGATTATACAAAATAATATATATATATATAATATTTAAATACAAGTATATTGTCTATACTGAATGACAATATAATTTAGAAAGGATTTGAACTCAAACTTTCAAGCTCATATCCACTCTATCTTATACAACCAATACACATGGCCACACACATATGAAAAAGATAAATGATCCCCAATATATGTATTTTGTACTAAACCAGCACTTAGCAGTTGGTCCACATCATTATCTCTCACACATATGTATATTCAGTGCTCATTTTATATTAAGATAGTAAATCTTCATACTTTAATGGACAGGCTTCAATCTGTTCCACCCTCCTACTCTTCATCCATCCATATCATTGAAAATCTGATACTGGAATGCTGAAAGCTTTTGTTAATGCCAATTGTTGTTGTCATACCTATGTTGACTTTAAGTCACTCTGACCCCTTATGTATAAGACTTTATAAGAGAGATGGTCAGAATATAAACAATATACTTGTATTTAAATATTACATATTCTGCCTGTATGCATTATATGTGTGGGGGGAATGTTGATCTAGACCAACTGATGAGTGCTGTTTTATCATGAAATACGTGTATTGGAGATTGTTTATATTTCCACATGTATGTTATCATATGTATTGGTTGTATAAGATGGAGTGAATCGCTGTAGGGAGCTGGAAAACCTGAGTTCATAACATTTCTAAATTATATCTATTTATAAACAAAAGTTTTTTTTCATGTTGAAATTGTCTGTGAATATGTAAAATTAAATACAATAACCAGTGATGTAGTGCATGAAAAAATATAATGTGAAATGTCTAACTATTAGGAATAATGAGTGCTAGTAGAAAAGAAATCTGTGAAATAAACACTGTAGTTAAATTAAACTGATTATTATTTTAAATGAATGAACTGACCTTGCACAATAGAACTTATAATATAAGTACAGTTGTTTAGTTCATTAATTTAAATCGTTAAATCATACTACATCTATGTGATGAATGTATTCATGTTTTACGAACTTGGGATAAAATTTAAAAGGATCACATCAAGTAGTTAAATATAGTTATTCTTAAAAGGGGGGGATGGGGGTGATACCTATAAAGTACATCTCTAGAATTATTATTATAGTATATACAGATTTTCCAACAGTTACTCTGGTTTGTATTATATATAATAATTTGATATTAGATATGTGTGTGACTTAGCTATTGAGTTAAAGATAGTTGAATAAATGTATTATATTTGTAAGAGTCACCATGTGTAGAATTGTATCTGTGGTATCAAAGGTCTGGGGATTTTTTTGGCAGCAAGTGTCCTTGATCATATAATTAGGATAATATTATAATATGTAATTAAAAGATTAACATTTTGAAATTAATCAAAATAAATTTGGACATCTTACAAAAAATATGATTATTAATGTAATTTGTTTCATATTTGTTCTCAATACATATATGCAAATTAGATAAAGGATAGTTTAGAAATGAAAATCATAGAAAGCATTACTGTGTAATTAACCTTCATTAGATCAAACTATAGTCAGCAAGGTAGTTAAATTATAGTCAGTAGTGGACGCATATTAATGATAAATAAAAATTATGTATTTTATGACAATTATGATACTTTGTAAATAATTATTGTTTTATTATGTTTGTTTAATTAGTGTGGGTTTAATTTATTTTATATGGTCTGGTTTGTTAATAAATCCATGTTGATGTCATCAGGAGTAACTCATGTTCTATATGATTTGTTCTGGTATTATAAATAGTGGGTTATGTAGTGATCATTATTATTGCATTTTAAGGGGGAAATATCTCCTTATCCTATTAATATAAATAAATAAATAACGTATACATGTCTGTCTGAATATTTCCTAAAAATATTTTTCAGGTGTTGCCGGAATCAATTAAACTACATCAGAGACCATTACACAGTAAACACTCTACTGTTAGTAAATTTTGAAAATATAGGAACATTTGTTAATCATTCTCCAACTATGATTAGACATTATCTGAAAAAAATTTTAATAAGTCTTGAATTCGCACATAACCTCGTTGTTTCTTAATATATAACAATTTTCCAGGATATTATAACGTTGACAAAAATAAACGAGATCTGTATTGAAATCCTGACAGCCTACTTCGGTGAATTTGTGTTTGTAGATGCAGAATTTAAAGACATTAACAGAATTCTTATACTGCTAAATAAAAAGAATTCCCCAATGCGAACTGATATGGTTTGACTAAAAAAAAAATTTTTAATTGCATGTATATCATTTGTAGAATATATTCTTTTAGGCAGCAAACTATATATAAAAAAAAAAAAAAACTTTATACAGTTTTAAAACTTTACAAATTAGTTATTATAATTGGCAGAATGAAAATCAAATGTATGATATTTTTTTGTTTAATCCTTATGACTTTTATACAAATAAATGATTATATTTTCAAATTTTAGTGAAAAGCTCTGATGAATGAATGAATTGTAATTTCTTTTTTTTAATTTTTGTTAAAGATTTTTTTATTTATTTATAACTGAATAGATAAAACTAGTAAATAGTTTAAATCCCTGATGAATCAATGTTTCAACAAAAATATTCGCTCTTATTTCAAGTTTAAAATTTTAAAATGCTTCCAGCATAATTCATATTGTATCATATATAATAAATAACAGATACACTGAATTATTTGTAATAAATGAAGAATAAATTTTATTCCCCTATAATACAGATTTGCTCTTAAGGTAAAATAAATAAGTTGATCACTCATAGCACATATGTTTTAACTACTATTTATCTTTTTCAGGTATGCTTATATAAGCCAATAAACATCACATGACTACCACTTCTTATATAAATAAATTCACGTGATATACATGTTTTATAAGTGTAATATAGTGCAATTCGCTTCCCAAGAAAAAATAAAATTTTATTTCACAATTTAACTCTTTGTGTCCCCCCTGCAAAAGCCATGAATTTGTTTACAATTTTTAGTTTTTAATCTTAAGTTTTAACATAGTTTTATTAACTTTAGAAAAGACAAAATCTAAATTATTCATAAAATAGTGCAGCTTGACTGCTTTTCTTTTGTCTTAAATCTATTTTAGAATTTATTTTAAAAATGTGCTCTTGGTTCCCACAAAATTAAACCAGCTGCGTATGATGTGATTTTCCAAGAAACAGATGATCTTTTAAAAGAGATTTAAGATTTGTAAACATTCTGTTATATATGTAATTCTGTCACCTCTAGAATTGGAGATTTATATGTGAATAAAAGTAAATTTGTAGTCTAATTTTACAAGCAGTTGTCCCGGGTTAGCGGGTTTGCTTCCCGGCTGATGTTATGACACATGAGGAAAAAAAAAGATAAAATAATTCAATCGTGTCACAATGCTTATAAAGTCTATTCCATTGCAGCTTCCTTCGCATATATATATGTAGATGCGCTTATACCCATACAACAATATTTACACAACTCTCAATTTTATTTTATAATTGAGTATATGTATTATAACTAACTATACGCATACAGACATTAATATCTTTGTACACAAATATTAATGAACTTGGAGGGGTTTGAACTAAGGAAAGAATACTACTATGGGACATAGTAGATAAAACTGGATGTTAGACAAATAACAATCAACAACATCTTCATTCTGAAACTCTTGGTAAATAAAGTATTAACTAATAACTCACTGAGCAATGCTTTCGATCTGGGAGGGTATTATCATTGTGCTCAAACTTATAAGCTAAACTAGTATTATTAGGGGAAAACATGATATTAATACTCAGTGGTTAATATGTAAATTTATAATTTACATATTCTATTTTTCTAACAATGCTATACAATTAGTTAAATTGTGACATAAAATTTAATCTTTTCTTGGTAAAGGAATTAACACTGCTTATAGAAATATATTATTATAAAGTCCCAAATCTCAGTTGGGTGAACATTTAAAAAAATAATTAAATGGTTTTGCAGTTCTGAAAATTATATGAAGTTTTGAGTCTGGAAGTGATAATTGAAATATAATCTATCAATTTTGAGCTACAAAATCTACCACTCTACAATTGCATCAAACCACTCATTAAGTGATACATTTGCTAAGTAAGATTGAAAGAATTACACTCATTTCAAACTTTATGCAAATGGGAATCTACTATAAATGTGAAATATTTATGTTTCCTGAAAAGTTTATAAAATTGACTTCTCACTTGTGGTACAATAATGGATTACAACAACTCAATAAAATTTTCATCAAATGATTAGAAGATATGTTAATCTATTGACTACTTAACTGTGTGAATTAAAAGATTTAAGCACTGTTATTCTAAATGCAGATGTGGTGGGTACAAGAGAATACTACCATATCAATTATAATACTTCTAACCATATTTCAGTTGGAAGACAATAGTCTGATTGTTAAGCTTTTACTACCAGCACTGGATATAAAATTTATTAAGGTTGGAAAAAGTGGAAATGATAACAATCTTTTTTTTCAGTTCATATGCTTTTAACACTCCTCTTTTATTGTTTAGCATCATTATCAGAAATCAGTGAATCTAAGATGAAAAATTAATCACAAATATTTTGCTATAGAGCACTAAGACAAAGTGCTTCTAAATACTAGAAGGTGCAGATATATATTGATCTCTGCAATGGTTTTATTGTGATTTCAGGGATGTGGGAGTTACATTCCACTGTAACATATGATTATACCTATTAGTGAACCCTTGTTTACAACAATAGTTGGTTGTATTGTTTAACTTCTTAATCTTTAATATAGTGATTAGTTTGGGACTGTCACATTTGAAGTATTAAATTATGTCATCCTACATATTAACCTAACACCAGCAAGATTATCTTATGTTAATCTAGTATTATAAACTAACTCTGCATAGTTTTTACTAGAAATTCTTTTATATTAACTTGCTCTGTCTATTTGTTTACATTTTGTCTGTATTTTTAGTAGTGTGTCCACATTTTTGAATTAACAATGAAAAAAATCCATTCCCATTTAGAACTCAAACTTACATCCTTATGTTTTTCAAGAAAATTTCTTAGTAACTGAGTGAACAGACATATTACATTTATAGAATAAAATTTTGCCAATATGATTTAACCCATACTTAATTTAGTAAAAATCAGTCATATATCACATGACCTATATAGCTTGTATTACCAATATGTAATATATAAAGAGCCTGCTACTAGCTCTAAACAAGCTTAATTATTTTATTTTTTATGATAAATGCTACAGAGACCATACTTAATTTATATATATATAATGTTTATAGAATAATGTTTATAAAAAATGGCTTCAAAGATATCATATTGATAATATTGCACATAAACAAAGATGATTAAAAGAGATTGATGAAAAAAATTATTTTATATAAATTGAAATTTTATGTTTTAATTATAACTAAAAAGTAAAAAAAAAATATTTAAAAAATAATTTTTATTAAATAATGTTTTTACATAAATGGTGGACTGAAAAATAGAAAAATAAAATCTGATTAAAACATGTTATTTCATAAAAGTATTTGATGCCATAAAAGTCAAAAAGGTCTCATATGCTTTTATGAAATGACACTTGTTTTTAGTCAGAATACTTTGTTATTTTCAAGTTTTTAGTCAGCTGTTTACATTATAGCATTATTTTGAAAAATCCTTTTTAATGTTATTATTTTATAATTTTGATGCCATAATAAAGGCCACTGTATAGTGCCATTGTACAATTTAAATTCTAGTGTCACCAGTTCCATGGAACTAACACAAAATGAATTCTATAAAACTTTATTTAACAAAATACATAAAGGAGTAGAATATTCAAAAGTTATAGTTATTTTATTATTTACATTTTTCTATTTTATTTACAAATTAACTCTCCCACCTTTGGCAATACAAAATGACTTCTGGGATTTTTCCTCTATGTGGCAAATAATAATAATATAATTCTGAAAACTGCCAACCAGATTCATGCCAGACTCATCTTTGGAAAATTCTTATTAAATTTCTGACTAATGGAATTTAAAAAAAAAATTATATTTGTAAATTTGGCCAAATGCCTGGATCATAACTTTCTTCAACTTCTGGCAATGCTGAAATCATTATTTTGTGCTTTGAGCCCAAATCACTTAACATTTTATCTGTGTTGTTGATAGGGGATATTGGAACACATGAATACAAATCTTTAGAAATGCATGCAGGTCAAAATGACTCAATAACCACAAGAGTAATTTAACCTTAATTTAATGAAAACAATTACTATATATGTAATGGAATTAATACACATACTTGGAACTTAATGTATACATAAATGGTAAATTACACACTTTTGAAATCTAATACATATAACTGTCTTTATATATAC
>JAQFVV010000345.1:535007-652089 GCA_028023455.1 Epiperipatus broadwayi | reverse complement strand
AAAAATTTGTATCCTAGCTGTATTTCCAAGCATAAAACGCGATTGGAACATGCTGGTGTACAATACTATATTTTGAATGAATTTTTTCGCTGATTTTGTCATATTTAGGTAGAATTAGCTAAATAATACTGAACTGCAATGTTAAAGTATTGAAATTCATCAATTTTTAAAAATTTGTATCCTAGCTGTATTTCCAAGCTTAAAACGCGATTGGAACAAGCTCGTGTACAATACTATATTTTGAATGAATTTTTTCGCTGATTTTGTCATATTTAGGTAGAATTAGCTAAATAATACTGAACTGCAATGTTAAAGTATACGAATTCATCAATTTTTAAAAATTTGTATCCTAGCTGTATTTCCAAGCTTAAAACGCGAATTGGAACATGCTGGTGTACAATACTATATTTTGAATGAATTTTTTCGCTGATTTTGTCATATTTAGGTAGAATTAGCTAAATAATACTGAACTGCAATGTTAAAGTATTCAAATTCATCAATTTTCAAAAATTTGTATCCTAGCCGTATTTCCTAGCTTGAAACGCGAAATGGACATGCTGGTATACAATAGTATATTTGGAATAAATTTGTTCACTGATTTTGTCATATTTAGGTAGAATTAGCTAAATAATACTGAACTGCAATGTTAAAGTATACGAATTCATCAATTTTTAAAAATCTGTATCCTAGCTGTATTTCCAAGCTTAAAACCCGAACAAAACATGCTGGTATACAATACTATATTTTGAATGAATTTTTTCGCTGATTTTGTCATATTTAGGTAGAATTGGCTAAATAATACTGAACTGCAATGTTAAAGTATTCAAATTCATCAATTTTTAAAAATTTGTATCCTAGCTGTATTTCCAAGCTTAAAACGCGATTGGAACATGCTGGTGTACAATACTATATTTTGAATGAATTTTTTCGCTGATTTTGTCATATTTAGGTAGAATTAGCTAAATAATACTGAACTGCAATGTTAAAGTATTCAAATTCATCAATTTTCAAAAATTTGTATCCTAGCCGTATTTCCAAGCTTGAAACGCGAAATGGACATGCTGGTATACAATAGTATATTTGGAATAAATTTTTTCACTGATTTTGTCATATTTAGGTAGAATTAGCTAAATAATACTGAACTGCAATGTTAAAGTATTGAAATTCATCAATTTTTAAAAATTTGTATCCTAGCTGTATTTCCAAGCTTAAAACGCGATTGGAACATGCTGGTGTACAATACTATATTTTGAATGAATTTTTTCGCTGATTTTGTCATATTTAGGTAGAATTAGCTAAATAATACTGAACTGCAATGTTAAAGTATTCAAATTCATCAATTTTCAAAAATTTGTATCTTAGCCGTATTTCCAAGCTTGAAACGCGAAATGGACATGCTGGTATACAATAGTATATTTGGAATAAATTTTTTCACTGATTTTGTCATATTTAGGTAGAATTAGCTAAATAATACTGAACTGCAATGTTAAAGTATACGAATTCATCAATTTTTAAAAATCTGTATCCTAGCTGTATTTCCAAGCTTAAAACGCGATTGGAACAAGCTCGTGTACAATACTATATTTTGAATGAATTTTTTCGCTGATTTTGTCATATTTAGGTAGAATTAGCTAAATAATACTGAACTGCAATGTTAAAGTATACGAATTCATCAATTTTTAAAAATTTGTATCCTAGCTGTATTTCCAAGCTTAAAACGCGAATTGGAACATGCTGGTGTACAATACTATATTTTGAATGAATTTTTTCACTGATTTTGTCATATTTAGGTAGAATTAGCTAAATAATACTGAACTGCAATGTTAAAGTATACGAATTCATCAATTTTTAAAAATTTGTATCCTAGCTGTATTTCCAAGCTTAAAACGCGAAATGGACATGCTGGTATACAATACTATATTTTGAATGAATTTTTTCGCTGATTTTGTCATATTTAGGTAGAATTAGCTAAATAATACTGAACTGCAATGTTAAAGTATTCAAATTCATCAATTTTCAAAAATTTGTATCCTAGCCGTATTTCCAAGCTTGAAACGCGAAATGGACATGCTGGTATACAATAGTATATTTGGAATAAATTTTTTCACTGATTTTGTCATATTTAGGTAGAATTAGCTAAATAATACTGAACTGCAATGTTAAAGTATACGAATTCATCAATTTTTAAAAATCTGTATCCTAGCTGTATTTCCAAGCTTAAAACGCGAAAAGGACATGCTGGTATACAATACTATATTTTGAATGAATTTTTTCGCTGATTTTGTCATATTTAGGTAGAATTGGCTAAATAATACTGAACTGCAATGTTAAAGTATTCAAATTCATCAATTTTTAAAAATTTGTATCCTAGCTGTATTTCCAAGCTTAAAACGCGATTGGAACATGCTGGTGTACAATACTATATTTTGAATGAATTTTTTCGCTGATTTTGTCATATTTAGGTAGAATTAGCTAAATAATACTGAACTGCAATGTTAAAGTATACGAATTCATCAATTTTTAAAAATTTGTATCCTAGCTGTATTTCCAAGCTTAAAACGCGAATTGGAACATGCTGGTGTACAATACTATATTTTGAATGAATTTTTTCGCTGATTTTGTCATATTTAGGTAGAATTAGCTAAATAATACTGAACTGCAATGTTAAAGTATTCAAATTCATCAATTTTCAAAAATTTGTATCCTAGCCGTATTTCCTAGCTTGAAACGCGAAATGGACATGCTGGTATACAATAGTATATTTGGAATAAATTTGTTCACTGATTTTGTCATATTTAGGTAGAATTAGCTAAATAATACTGAACTGCAATGTTAAAGTATACGAATTCATCAATTTTTAAAAATCTGTATCCTAGCTGTATTTCCAAGCTTAAAACCCGAACAAAACATGCTGGTATACAATACTATATTTTGAATGAATTTTTTCGCTGATTTTGTCATATTTAGGTAGAATTGGCTAAATAATACTGAACTGCAATGTTAAAGTATTCAAATTCATCAATTTTTAAAAATTTGTATCCTATCTGTATTTCCAAGCTTAAAACGCGATTGGAACATGCTGGTGTACAATACTATATTTTGAATGAATTTTTTCGCTGATTTTGTCATATTTAGGTAGAATTAGCTAAATAATACTGAACTGCAATGTTAAAGTATTCAAATTCATCAATTTTCAAAAATTTGTATCCTAGCCGTATTTCCAAGCTTGAAACGCGAAATGGACATGCTGGTATACAATAGTATATTTGGAATAAATTTTTTCACTGATTTTGTCATATTTAGGTAGAATTAGCTAAATAATACTGAACTGCAATGTTAAAGTATACGAATTCATCAATTTTTAAAAATTTGTATCCTAGCTGTATTTCCAAGCTTAAAACGCGAATTGGAACATGCTGGTGTACAATACTATATTTTGAATGAATTTTTTCGCTGATTTTGTCATATTTAGGTAGAATTAGCTAAATAATACTGAACTGCAATGTTAAAGTATACGAATTCATCAATTTTTAAAAATTTGTATCCTAGCTGTATTTCCAAGCTTAAAACGCGAATTGGAACATGCTGGTGTACAATACTATATTTTGAATGAATTTTTTCGCTGATTTTGTCATATTTAGGTAGAATTAGCTAAATAATACTGAACTGCAATGTTAAAGTATTCAAATTCATCAATTTTCAAAAATTTGTATCCTAGCCGTATTTCCAAGCTTGAAACGCGAAATGGACATGCTGGTATACAATAGTATATTTGGAATAAATTTTTTCACTGATTTTGTCATATTTAGGTAGAATTAGCTAAATAATACTGAACTGCAATGTTAAAGTATTCAAATTCATCAATTTTTAAAAATTTGTATCCTAGCTGTATTTCCAAGCTTAAAACGCGAAAAGGACATGCTGGTATACAATACTATATTTTGAATGAATTTTTTCGCTGATTTTGTCATATTTAGGTAGAATTAGCTAAATAATACTGAACTGCAATGTTAAAGTATTCAAATTCATCAATTTTTAAAAATTTGTATCCTATCTGTATTTCCAAGCTTAAAACGCGATTGGAACATGCTGGTGTACAATACTATATTTTGAATGAATTTTTTCGCTGATTTTGTCATATTTAGGTAGAATTAGCTAAATAATACTGAACTGCAATGTTAAAGTATTCAAATTCATCAATTTTCAAAAATTTGTATCCTAGCCGTATTTCCAAGCTTGAAACGCGAAATGGACATGCTGGTATACAATAGTATATTTGGAATAAATTTTTTCACTGATTTTGTCATATTTAGGTAGAATTAGCTAAATAATACTGAACTGCAATGTTAAAGTATACGAATTCATCAATTTTTAAAAATCTGTATCCTAGCTGTATTTCCAAGCTTAAAACGCGAAAAGGACATGCTGGTATACAATACTATATTTTGAATGAATTTTTTCGCTGATTTTGTCATATTTAGGTAGAATTGGCTAAATAATACTGAACTGCAATGTTAAAGTATTCAAATTCATCAATTTTCAAAAATTTGTATCCTAGCTGTATTTCCAAGCTTGAAACGCGAAATGGACATGATGGTATACAATAGTATATTTGGAATAAATTTTTTCACTGATTTTGTCATATTTAGGTAGAAGTAGCTAAATAATACTGAACTGCAATGTTAAAGTGTTGAAATTCATCAATTTTTAAAAATTTGTATCCTATCTGTATTTCCAAGCTTAAAACGCGATTGGAACAAGCTCGTGTACAATACTATATTTTGAGTGAATTTTTTCACTGATTTTGTCATATTTAGGTAGAATTAGCTAAATAATACTGAACTGCAATGTTAAAGTATTCAAATTCATCAATTTTTAAAAATTTGTATCCTAGCTGTATTTCCAAGCTTAAAACGCGATTGGAACATGCTGGTGTACAATACTATATTTTGAATGAATTTTTTCGCTGATTTTGTCATATTTAGGTAGAATTAGCTAAATAATACTGAACTGCAATGTTAAAGTATACGAATTCATCAATTTTTAAAAATCTGTATCCTAGCTGTATTTCCAAGCTTAAAACGCGATTGGAACATGCTGGTGTACAATACTATATTTTGAATGAATTTTTTCGCTGATTTTGTCATATTTAGGTAGAATTAGCTAAATAATACTGAACTGCAATGTTAAAGTATACGAATTCATCAATTTTTAAAAATTTGTATCCTAGCTGTATTTCCAAGCTTAAAACGCGAATTGGAACATGCTGGTGTACAATACTATATTTTGAATGAATTTTTTCGCTGATTTTGTCATATTTAGGTAGAATTAGCTAAATAATACTGAACTGCAATGTTAAAGTATTCAAATTCATCAATTTTCAAAAATTTGTATCCTAGCCGTATTTCCAAGCTTGAAACGCGAAATGGACATGCTGGTATACAATAGTATATTTGGAATAAATTTTTTCACTGATTTTGTCATATTTAGGTAGAATTAGCTAAATAATACTGAACTGCAATGTTAAAGTATACGAATTCATCAATTTTTAAAAATCTGTATCCTAGCTGTATTTCCAAGCTTAAAACGCGAAAAGGACATGCTGGTATACAATACTATATTTTGTACCAGTCACTTTGATATTCTTTTAATTACCCAGGGTGCCACTAGGTCACTAACTACCTAGAAAATTTAATTTATGGTGATTCAAAAGTTAAGATGATGAATGCTACTAGCTAGATCCAGATAGAGAAAGAAATCTTTAACATTGTTCAGCTAATTGAGGAAGAACACATGGACAACTATTAGCCAAAATAATTATAAACAATTTTAAAGTTTATTAAATCTAAAATAAATATTAGTCAAACAAAATAAAACAGTTTCATGTAGATTTCTCCAGGGATTTATCAGAGAGTGTATGAGAGTAAGATAACATTAAACACCCTGGCAGATAAGTTCATTTTTTCATCTAAGAATTAAAAGGGATTTATAATGTCTTCCTGCTAGTGATTTATATAAACAAATTTGAAGTTTTCCTTTATTTAGAGATTTCAAAAGAGAACAATCTTGCACAGAAGTTGATGAACAGCACAGACAAGCTTTCCTTAGCATGGAAAACAAACATTTGGACATAACAATGTTAAATGCCTGCAAATGCTCCAGAAAAAGACCAAATTCAAGATATGATTTTATGTAACATTAAATAAAAGAAAACAAATCTCCATGATTTAGGAAAAACAGAACAATACATTTGATAAATTGCTAGCCAAAAAATTTGCAGTCTGCAGGAAATCCAAACCAAGATTGTCTAAATTAATGATAATAAAAAATAAGGGACAGGTGAATTAAAAAGAAAATTACTAATATCTTCCCAATCATTTATCAACAGTTAGTAACATAAAAAGAGAAAACACTAAGTTATAAGATATAAACTCACACTACACTCTTGGACAAATAAATGTACAATATGAAGTCTTAAAACTAAGACTCTGATACATGTGATAAATAAAACACAATAAAATAATGATATTTAAATGAGTAGGCAAAACTTAGTGATATTTTTCTTTTTAGATTAAGCTGAGACTTTAACATAGAGACTTAAGCCCTACTTATAATATGGAAATCTTTTAACTTGAGACATAATATTTTATCTGGCTGATTTCTTTTAGCAGGATAATGCATAGTTTATTCTGCCTGGGGTTCATTTTGAAGATTTTTGATTTTTATTTATCTGTTCAGGAGTTTGAAGCCAATCATTGGGATCACTACAGAATCAAGCATTTAGATCATGTTCCTGAAGGCACAATTATGGAGCTCCAGGGTTCATCTTTGGGTTGATTTAGCACTGCATACTGTTAAGATTTTTCATTGTGTGTGGTGTGCATTTTGGCATAGTGAATGGATGGTCGCTATTAGCATGGCAAATAGAAAATATTATTAGCAGTTCACAGAAATCTAATTTTAGTGATTTGCATTGAGCAATTAGCAAATATAAAAATTAGAATCACTCTGAATAAGAAACACAATAAGAATCCAAATAAGAAGCAAAATAATAAATCAGTCAAATGTCCAGGGATATTTATGTGAATGGTTATCTCATACCTAATCTTTAATTAAAATGTTTTGATCAGGGTAAATTTATCCCACTTAATCTTAATTAAAAAAACAACATCTGACCAGGGCTCTTATCTTATTCAAAATTAATTTTAAAAAATAAATGAGAAAATAAGTCTTAGCTTTGAAAAATAGATTAAAATTAACAAAATAAAAAGAAACTGTGCTTGCTTTTAATTACTGTAATGAGAAAAAAACAAGCATCAAAAGAAAATTATTTTAAACTAAAATCCATTGAAGATGTAAAATTACAAAATTTTAAAATATAAACAAGCATGTGCATTATTGTCTGTACTCTTAATACATCAAATAATAACATACAAAACTTTTAAATAGTTTTTTTAAAAAACTTTATAAATATAAATGTTAGTTTTACTTTCACAATGGTTGCCTTTGAAGCAGATAAAGCATCCAGTTATATATATATATATATCCAGTTATATATATATATATATATATGTGTGTGTGTGTGTGTGTGTAATAATATTATTATTCAATGTCTGTATTTTTAAAGCAATATACATAATTATATAATTAAATATTTATAAATACAGTAATTAAATAATTAAAAAATTTTATCCACTTAGAAGCATTTTCAATTATCCTAGTAATCTTTGTCAACTAACACTTTGAAAGGCTAACCTTCCCACAATTCTGTGATCTTAATGTTAGACAGGCAGCAAATGTTAAGATCACAGAATTGTGTGAAGGTTAGCCTTCCAAAGTGTTAGTTAAGGAAGATTATTAGGACAATGGAAAGTGCTCCTAAGTGGATAAAAAATGTTAATTATCTAATTACTGTATTTATAAATATTCAATTATATATATATCCACTATTTTTGTATATGCAGGTTGTGTCAAGCATAAATATAGTGGATATATATATAATTATCTAATTACTGTATTTATAAATATTCAATTATATATATATCCACTATTTTTGTATATGCAGGTTGTGTCAAGCACAAATTGCTTTATCACAGAAGCACTATGATGCCAAGATAATTAATAAAATTTATATGTAAACAAAAATATTTACATTTTTGAATCACTTCACTACTAGAAATATGTTGTGAGGGTAAATATTTTTTTATTTAAATATGAAAAGAATATTTCTTTACTTAGACTTAATGTGACAATTGCTTGAGCCTTGAATTTTGAGGCTTGAACTCAAAATACACTACATATATACCTTTATCATTATGCTAAACTGAACAAGCTAATTCCATTTTGGGTATGATAATTAATAAACTTATATTGTAAATGTTTAGATTTCTGGACTTTATTGTTAAAAATGCATTCTGATTGTAAATATTTTTTATGTAAATATAAGAGAAATATTTCTTAACTTAGAATTGTGACAAATTCTTGAAATATACTTCATATAAATTCTACCATATCAGTAAACCAAAATAGTGAAGATTCTTTTGTCACTATAATTAATAAAATTTATATGTAAATGAAAAGTTTAGATTTTCCGATCACTTTTATTTAAATATTCTAATTTATATAGAAAGTAAACAAATTGGTAATTTGTTCAAATATAAAATTTGTTTTAAAAATATTACGTCAATGATATTTTACAGGGATACATCTTATTTGATTTAGAATAGTGGTAGATGGGCAGACTCTTGGAATGTGGGATTTTAGAGTCAATTTCACTGCTGTCTTGTGCAAAATATTATTAATAACAATATTGTCTTTTTTTTTTATATATTATGCCAAAATTATCATTTTACACATTTTACCTTTTTTTTATTTTTAACAATATTATATTTTTGTGTATTGTCTTTTTACATGCTTTACTAAAAAGTTTTCCTTGGATGTGGATTCGAATTTATTGTCAAGCTATAAACTCATAGTTGATCCATAATTCACATTACGATCCAAATCTATGGAAAATAGAATGTAATGAAAAACATAATTTTTTAAAATGTATATTATTGCATGTTAAAATATTTAATTCTTAACAAATTTCATGATAATGATATTATTTAATGCACTTCTCTTGATTGTAATAAAATCCCTATATGATTGCATTATACCAATGTCTAAAAATATATCTAATAGAACAAACCAATTGTTGATTTTTATAATTGTCCACATATATGAATAAGTAAAATAAAGTACAAGGTATTTTAATGGCATTTAAAAATTTATCGAAGAAACAATCTAATTATAAAATTTTAAAATTTCTTCCCTTAAATAAATACTAGAAAAATACCTTATTGTCAAACTATATAATAAAGTATATTATATACAATATGACTTAGTTATTAATAAGGATTACAAAAAATTAAATAATAAAGTGTAATTTTGTATTATTGAATGAAAACAAGAGAAGCTATCTTTGTTAATAAAAAAACAAATAAGTTATGTGTAAAAGGTTCTGAATTAAATGTAACTAATGGATTTTTAAAACAAACAAATATTTTTAACAAATTGGTGCAAATGAAATGAAAGTTATATCAACCATATTATTTAAAGTTGACCATTTTAGTAATCCTAATGAAATATAAAAGTTACATTAATAAATAATTAATACATTTTACAGGCTTAAAACTGCATTTATATATGTAATATATGCAGGATTTGAACTCAGACTTTCACATAATCCACTACTCTCAATGCAATCTCATATGTGTGTGATTAGATGGCTCAGCAATATGAGATGGCACCAAGAGTAGTGGGTTATGTGAAAACCTGAGTTTGAATTCTGCGTATATTAATAAACAATGTAAGTTTTAAAAAAATTAAATATTGGATTATGTATATATTAAATTATAGGTACTAATAATGGAATAACAAATACATAAAAAAGTAAATATTAGTATAAATATTTTATTATTGAAAGAGTAAGACTTTGTTAATAGAAATGTGAATAAGTTTATGCATGAGGGATTCTGAATGGATTTTCAACCAAACATGAATTATTGTTAATGAAATATTGATATACTCTGATTATGATTGATCTAAATATTGATAAAGAAGTTCTAGAGTTACTTTAACTTTTACAACTATTGTATTTAAGAAAGGATAATGGAGTCAAACTGGACTCTCTTTTTTCCTCACTATGTGGGATGGAGCATTCCAGAGAAGAATGCTCTGGCTGTAGATAAAAATTTTCAGTAAGTAAACTAGAAATAGAATTATTTATATGATATCAGAGCCAAACCAGAAAGAGGAGATGGTGATACCATGTTTTATAGGTTAGGGAAAGGGATCCTTTTAAATATGATAAAAACACATAGATATTTTTTAAAAAAATATTTTATTTACAGATATTTCCTCTTTACATTAGCAAGTTTGCAGAATTGTCCTTTTAAAAAAAATTAAAAATTTTACATTTATTAAATAAATATTTGTTTTATATTATTTAATTATTGTTTCAAAAATTATTTTTTAAACATTAATTTATTTTACTTTAGCATGTGCTTTAATTTCCAGGTTTAGTTTACAGAAGTAAATGAATAAAACATGTAATGTATTTACCAAACATATTAAATGTCTTAAGCCATATTTTCAAAATTTTTTTGCAAAAGTGCTGGGAAAAAAATTTTAATTTACAAATTTTATTTTTTAAAATAGTGGAGAGGTGCTAAAATTTACCTTGCACAAAGGTGTCTCTTACCCTTGTGTGAGTGCTGTATATGTATGTAATCCTTTACAAGGATTTCTGCTTCTAGTTTACTTATCTCTACAATATATACAGCTCCATTGTGTTCATTAAAAACATAAGGTCAATATAACCTACAGATATACTATATGGCTCATTACCTAAAGTCAGGGTTGATTGTCTTAAATATGATATCTAGTGGACTCTTATGCTGCTTCTAGTATATGACTGCTTCATCGCTAAAATCTGAATGGTCAGGCAACTGCATTTTTCAATGCAAAAAGAAAAGTTGATTTCTTGTTTTCTCTCTATCTTATATATTAACTTGCCTTTGTTATCTTTTCCGGAATAGAATATATATAAAATGAAGCATGTTGATTAGCTTGGTAAAAAATAGTTCTTTGTTTCAAAACCTATTAATTTTAGTTTAATTCAGAATCTCTCATGCATAACTTGTTTACATTTTCTATTACCAAATTTATCTTCTTAAATATTTGTTTAATAATAAAATGTTTCTATTATTTTATGAATTAATTTTTATATGCTTATTATTTCACTATTAATAATTGTAATATTATACATACTATACATTATTATATAAATGCTATATTATCTAGAAGTTAAACTTTACATTTAAAGGAAGAAATTTTTAATTTCAGACATTATTTTTTCAATAAATTTTTATAAGCCATTAGTATGCCTTGCTTTTCTTCTTTTATTTAAAGATACTTTCCCAAGAGAGTGGCCATTTAGAAAAAATTTCAAATGATGTTACATGGTTGTTACAATCATCAGAGTGGTATTAAATGATAATATTATTAAAATGAAGATTGTTAAGAATTAAATATTTTGGTATGTAATAGCATTCTTTTAAAAATTTATGGGCCTTTTATTAATTGTTTTCCTTGGATTTGGACAGGCATGTACCTTAAAGTAGTTCCAGGCTAATCAAAAGCAATAATTTTCAGAAATACCTGAGTAGTATTATCTATGAATTACTCCACAATTATCTAAATCCAAGACAAAGGAAATTAATAAAATATGTAAAAAGATAAAATTGATATTAAAAAATAAAATATTGCTAGAGACAATATTGTAATCAATCCTAGGATTTCATTTTCTAATATCTGCCACTCTACTATGACATTAATCCATATAAGCCATATTGGCCTTTAAAAATATAAATGATAAATGTAACTACCTAGTTCACAATCGCTGTCTAACATACTTCAAAATTACCATTATTATTATGAGACAATATTTAAATAAGTTTATTTTTAAATATTCTTATAATAATTATAGTAATTCTGCAGTATACTAGATAATAATTGTATAATAGGTAATTATATTTATTAATTACATTTTTTGTATCAATGCTTATAAAAACTTAGGATTTTTAAATAAAAGTTATATCCTTAAAAGGAATTGATTACTACAACAGTTTTAATAGCAGTAACATAATGAGTAGTTCACTCTATTGAGACATTGGTTATTTCTCTTGATATATTGTATAATATGAAATATAGTTTGGACAACTGTCTCAATAGTAAGTAAAAAAGTAATCCTCACACATGGAAGCAAAAATATTTACAATCGGAATGTATTTCTAACAATGGGGTGATTTGAAAATCTAAACACAATTTCCACATGGTAGCTTTGGTTCTAAAATATTTATAGTATATTCTGTATTGAGAGTGAATAAAGTTTTTGTCTATATATTCAAATATTTCTAATAAGATATTAATAATTTTGATTATGTTATTTTTCTTCTACTTATACTTTTTACTTTTAATTACCAGCATTATATGTTATTTTAAATTAGAATATTAGCTTTAAATACTTTAAATATCATAAGTGAAAATTTTTATATATTGTGTAAAGGACTCTTACAGAACTTTGCAATGTAAACCAATTGTCTTTTTATATATAATTAAAATCATTAATTTAAAAGTGGAATTGTGTTTATTGTTTATAAATCTTAATTTAATTAAATAGTGTATTCATTCAGTATACTAAATGTTTACCATAGTAAATAAAGAGATTTGAACTTAGAATTTTTAGTGTATATTTATCCTTTACTTTATCTTAAACAACTAATATGCATGACTATACACACACAAAAAAGATAAATGATTCCAATAAACATAATTTGTGCAGAGCCAGCACTCATCAGTTGGACCAGATCATAATCTCCATCACATATATACAATCAGTGCTCAGCTCATATTAAGATAGCAATTTTTTAAACTTTAATGAACAGGTTTTAATCTTCTCACCCATTTCATTGAACAACCAATGATGGAATGCTAATATGAGGAGTTAGATTGATGTAATTTCTACATGAGTATGACTGCATTATCAAATCCTCCAAAGGTTTTGAATGTTTTATTATTGTTTTTTTAATGAAATGGATGGTTGAATTGTTGGATGGGTGAGAAGATTAAAGCCAGTCCATTAAAGTTTAAGAAATTGCGATTTTAATATGAACTGGGCACTGATTATGTATGTGTTTGGCAGACTATAAGCTGGCCCAATAGATGAGTGCTGATTCTGTACAAAATACATATACTGGTGATAATTTATTCTTTTTACATGTGCATGGTCATGTGTATTGGTTGTTTGAGATGTAGTGGAGGATAAATATAGTCTAAACACCCTAAAATCAAATCTTTGTATTTATAATTGGATTAGTAATGGAAAAGTTTTTAGTAATCTTTTAACCACATTTGTTGTAAGGATTTGCATACATCATATTAGATTCTATATTTTCACATTTTAAATGCTCAGGAATTATATATTTAAATAATAAAAAATTGGTCTTTTAAGATAATTTTTTAACTCAAAACAAAATTATTTTTTAACCTGAAATAATCTATATTTTATTTTTACTTATGATTTAAACTTAGTTTTCTATTTAAAACAACAAAATTAAAGTTTAAATTCTAAATCAAGGCATGAACAAAAAATACATAAAAGTAAATGTATAGTGTTAATACTCTATAATAGGCTAATTAAGATACAAAATGTTATTTTTTCTGCTATTTAAATATATAATCAATATTCTATCAAATGTTTTATATTATGATTATCTTTTTAACGTATATGCAAGTATATCAACTTTCATTTATTAATTAAATTTTAATGAGTAAAAAGCTATTATTATTTTATTAAAGTGAATTTTACAACTCTTTTATTTCTCATTCCCAGTTCATACTGTTTTATAGATGTTCTATTTTTTTCCAATGTATTAAAACAATATAGTCATGTATCATTTAATTTATTACATTTTGTATTTATTACAATATAATATATATATATATATATTGTTCCAGACAAAAGATTTTTGGATTCGCATATACTGACCACAAGAGTGCCAGTAGTCTGAAAATCGGAACTAGACATTTATTTTAAGGGTGGACAGAATATGCGAACTGGAATGCACCGGACTAAGCCCTGGGAGAGCAAAAACTCATGAATGTTGTTTAGACAATTGAGAAAACACTGAGACAACGTCAGCCAAAATAATTACAATAACTTTTAAATTTATTGAACATATGACAAAATAACTATAGGAGCTTGACCCAGGCCAACAAATTCATTTCTCATCTATAATATTAAGAAGGGCTGCTAGAAGTTCACCAAAAACAATTTCTTTTTCCTATAGAGATTTAGAAAGATGGATGATTAGGGAGAACTAACAAAATGGCACAGATAAGCTTTTCTTAGCCCAGAATAGAAACATCAGAACTAATAATGGCCTAATGCTGCCAAATGCCCATGGTCCTGTACATTCAAATGTGCCAAGGTGAGCCTCATGCTAGAAAAGAAAAGATTACAGACTATGTAATTGGAACTATAGATAATAAAATTTCTACCAGAAAAGTAAAACAATATACTCAATAGACTGCCAGCCAAAAGATCAGTGGTTTTCAGAAAACTCCAAACCACATTTGATTAAGTTTAATGACAAATGAACAGAAAGAACAGATGATTAAAAGAAAACTACTAAGATCGACCTGAGTATTTATCAGGGCTTAGTCATATAACAAAGAAAACATTAGGCACATAAAATATCCCTCACCATACATTCTCAAATTATTAATATTTTAAAATGGAAAATCTTGCCACTAAAGTTCTAATACATAAAAAAAAACAATATTTAAATTAATAGGTTACACATCAGAAATATATAATTTTTTTTCTAAAATTAAGCTGAGATTTACTAGAGACTTAATTAGAGATTTAGCCCTGATTGTAATATGGAAAGATAAGTTACCACGAGGTAATATTAATTTCTGCTGTTCACATAAAGTTCAGTTATAAAGAGTTCTATACAGCAGTGTTAATTTACTGCAGGTTCAGAAGAATGGAAGGGATCAGCTCCAGACTTGACCCTTAGATTGTGATCAGAAGTCACAATTTTGGAGCTCTGGAAATTCATCTTTGAAAAGATTTAGTCCATATATTGTGGAGATTCTTTATGGCATAGATTATAGGCATGGCATCTGAATGGCTGCTACTATCATGGGAAAATAGTATAATTATTGTTGGTCAATGGAAATTCAACTTGGTGATTCCCATGAAACAAATATCAATTAAATTAGAATCACTTCAATGATGCAGTAGTTCAATAACAAAAAAATCTGGATGAATCCTCAATAACATGAATCTGAATAAGCTGAGAAATCAGAGTAAATAAGCTGAGTGACTGGAATAGTCTATCTGAATAATCTGAATTAAAAAAACCCAGAGCTATTTATGTCCATCATTATCTCCCATGCAATCTTCTTGCAAATATCAACTAGGGTAAATCTCTATCTCCCACTCAATCTTAATTAGAAAAATATTTTACAGGGCTTTATCTTACAAAATTTTTTTATTATTTTTTATTTTTTTAAAAAAAAACATACCAAACTAAATCTCAGCTTTAAAAATAAACCACCTTTTTTTTTTAATAAAATACTTTTATAAAAAGATTAATTAAACTTTGCGTGCTTTTAATTATTTTAAAAGAAAACGAGCTACTAAGATCAATTGAGAATTAAAATATAAGATTTCAATATAAATAAGTATGTGTCTTATTGCACATATAATACTTGGTTTTAATTTACGTGATAAAATTTTTGAATTGAATGAAGTATCCGGTTTAACTGCCCATTACACCATAAAAAAAAATAAAAGCATTTCTTTGCTGTTTTTTTTTTAAAAAAAAACTTTAAACCCCCCTCCCCCAGTTGAATGTTTGCCCTGAGATCAATTCCTTAAGTGTATCTCCTAGCTTTTAAGTGGATGGCCTAAGGCTCCATGCATTATAAGACCCATAAACCCTATGCTCATCTTTCAATACAAAGGCATTCAAACCACTTTTCCTTTATATAGTGAAAGGTCTCTCATATACTGGAGAAATTTTTTTATATTGATGCTGAGTTGGATTGCTGATGTGAGGTTTTTATACAAAAACCAAGTCCCCTACCTCAAATCTAAATGGTCATCAATTTTCCCACTTTACATGTACTTTGGCCATATGTTTCAACTTTATTTGAGCCTTTCTTTTATTCATTTCTTTATCAATTTTCTCCTGATCTACAGGCAAGGGAGCCTTTATCAGCATTGGATAATTCTGTCCAAAATGTAATCTGATGGGTGCAAACCCTGTACATTCATCCTGTGTCCAATTTATGTAGTTAGTGATGTTTTCTGTCTGATTCACCCATCCACAGTGATTTTTGCTGACATAAAGCCAAAATAAATGTTTTAATTCCCTCATGACTCTCTCACATGGATTAGATTGAGGATTACAAATAGATGTTAATACATGTTGAATGCCCTGTTGCTGAATCTACTTTTTCCAGTGGTGAGATTTAAAGGGTGTCCCATGATTTGTATCATCTGGAGGTTTACCAATCTTAGGAAATGGACACTCCTGTAAGATCTGGATAGTACTTTGAGTATCTACCTTTCTTAATGGATATGCAGTCACATACTTAGAAAATATACATTATGATTAAATATCGGTAATGTTTATAGGCAAGTAAAGGCCCATAAAAATCTATGGTCAACAATTCATTAGGGTTGTGTGCTAAAATAGGCTGTAAAATCCCAGTAAATTTCTTATTTACATGTTTAGTTTGTGAACACACATGACATTTTCCCAAAACTGACACAACATTTGAATATAAACTTGGCTGGTAAAATACTTTCCTGAGCATGCTCTACTTTGCATGGGTGAAAGTGTCCCTAAAGACAATGTATATAATCTATAAGTTTGTTCCTGAGTCCTTGGGGTATAAGAATTCTTCATGAATCTTCTCTGTATTGTAATACACCATCTTTTATCCTATAGGCTTCATATTTTTTCAACATTGCTGTGTCACTGGGGTCTGAAGTTCCTGTCCCTTTCTTATATATCATAATTTGCACATACTCTGGGCTGGTCTTCTGTATTTCATGTAGCCTTAGTAATGGCCAATGTGAATGCTGCAACTTAGATTGTTGGGCTCAAGATGATGTGGGGTCAGATCTATGGGATGGTGACTCAAAATATCCACCACAATATTATCCTTTTCTTTACAATAGAGAACTTTATACTGGAATTTTTGTAGTGTAAGACTCCATTGTATCAATCAATCATTCAATAAATAATAGCTATTAAAAAATTTCAAGCTCTTATGATCCATAATTACAATAATCTCTGACCCAAGCAAGAATTGTTCAAATTTACTGTAACCCTACACAATGGCCATAGCTTCCTTTTCCATCATTGTGTAATTATTTTCAGCCCCTTTTAGCTTGTGGCTACAAAAATACAACACTTTGTGATGTTGTTGTTTGTCAATTTAAAATAACACTACCCCAAGCCCTTGTCCACTGCTGTCAGTCTGAGCATAAAAAGTTTTCAAGTCAGGGTAGGCTAGAACCACTTGTTCCAAGAACTTTATTAGGCTTAGAACTACTTGTTCCAAGAACTTCTTTTTAATGTGTTGAAATTTCTGCTCCTCTTATACCTATTTTTGGTCTTTTGTTAATAACTAAACCAAATTTGCAGCATCTAATGCAAAATTTTCATAGAATCTATGATAAAAATTGCATAATCCCAGAAAAGACTGCACCTGACACCTATTAGTGGATGTACAAAAATGTTGTATCACTGCTAGTTTTTCCAGATGAGGTTTAATATCCTCTTTCCCAATTAAGAAACCTAAAAATGCATCATCTTCCTGGACCAGGCAACTTTTTTGTAAATTGATGGTAATGTTTTTTTCTGGTAACACTCCATTAAGAACAGTTTCAAGTGTTCCATATGTTTTTCCATACTTTTAGATGTGATGACTATGTCATCCATATACGTCACACTCAGGCTCTTGATTTTGTCTGATAACACTTGATCCAAACACTTTGGAAGTCCTGAACCACTATTGATTATTCCAAAAGGCATATGCTTAAATGCATATGTATGTCCTTCATAGAAGAAGGCAGTATATTTACAGTCAGATGGAAGTAAGAGGGATCTGCCAATAACTGGAGGTCAAGTCCAATGTAGAGCAAATAGTTTTCCCTTGAAATTTTGAGAGAAGTTTTGTTATTGTAGGTGGAATGTTTCTTTCCAGAACAGTAATGGCATTCAACCACCAGCCATCCAAACATATCCTGACTGATTCATCTTTCTTCTTTACCACTACCAATGGATTAATATATAGGAATGTGTGCTTTCCAATAACTCCCCATTCAATCATTTGCTGCATTTGAAAATCTACTTCAGCCTTATATTGAAGCAGAATGGGATATGAATGACTCTGGAAATGGCTTTCATCCTTAACTTGAATGTGATGCACATACCCCTCAATGATCATAGGCCTATTCAAAAAAACTGAATAAAACTCTCTCAACAGTTCCATTAGGGGGTGTTGTTCTTCCATTCCTTTTAAAATAGATTGTGACATCTTATTTTGCATTTCCACAGTATCAGTTACTTGCTGAATGCACTGTACCTAAGTGGCTTATAATTCTTTAGCTCCATCAAAACTTCTTGGCAAAGAAATGAACATTTGTCATAATCTAACACACATCTATGCCTGTATAAAAAATCAGTCCAATTAAAACATGTTGTATGAGATCAGACATTATCAAAAAGACATCATCTAACTCTACATTACCCAGATGTAACTGTAACCATACTTGTTTGGTTTCAATATTTGCCTTCTTTCCATTGGCCAGTGTCACTTGAATTCTCTTTATTGGTAGTGTTTACAAATGCGGCTGGTCTCTTTTTATTTTCACATAAAACTTACTAGAGAGCAATGACATCTGACTTCCTGAATCAATCAATGCTTCAGTAATGATATCTCCAGTCTTTATACTGATAATTGGGAAAGTCTGTGTAGCACCATTCCATGCTGTTTCTTCTTGATCCACCACCACATTAGCTACAGTCCTACAGCTTTCTTTACCTTTTTTTACTGGAACCAGTAGTTGACTCTTTTGACTCCTTTCTATCTAAATTACCTGATCACCCTTCATTGTTCTTTTCTCCACTTCTTCTTGAGCTTGATTATGTTTCATTTCATTTAACTCTTAGTTATTTTAATAATTATATTTATAAAGTGCATAGTTTTAAGGTTGTAGCTTAATATATATTACTTTAGTTATTTTTAAAAAAATAACTAAATTAATTAAAAGTTAATTTATAAATAGAAATAAGCTGATTGATTATAATTTTTATGAAAATATATTTTTTGATGAAATGAATATTTAAAATTTTATATTATTATGTCATTTTTTTGTTTACTGTTAATCAATTAGTTATTAAATAATTATTTTAAAAAATATTTTTAGTTTTAATTTCTTTATTCTATACAATTCCTGTTTTAAAAATTGGAATATGTGACTTTATTTCATAACAGCTTAGGGTTCTAGGGTTTTTTTTAATGATCCCAATAAAAGTATTTACTTCTAGTAGGGTAAACCTAGGAACTATTTGAAGTGATTTATAATAAGATGCTGCTTTATTTATTTATTTATCTTTTGCTCACAGCAATATCTTATAGAGTTTTTGCTTCCTGAATTAGATTTGTGCTTAACAGTATTATGGAGAAGGGGTTTATGTTTAATGTTATGGTCATTCAGCTGATGATGATTTTATTACTTCTGTAATTCTGGATTGGCACAAAGAGATGTCCTTCAAAGTCCATAAAATACATTTCATTTTATTTATTATTTTTTAAGAAATTTAGTTTATAGTTGACCAGTACATTAATAGTACTGGCTATAGCATTGTTGATGGTCAATATGGTTTTAATATTTCAGAATTATTTGACTTATTGCAGTATTTTGATGGCATAGACTTAAGTATGTGTACCCAGATAATTATTGTCTGTATTTTTGTCCTAGGTTGGGCAGTGGCTCAATAATTAGCTTGGTCTATAGTGGACCATTTTCAAATACAGTCACAAGATTGACTATTGATATATTTTTATTGTTGATCGTTCATGATGATACATGATTATTACATTTGTTTAATGCTAGTGAACTTATAGTTAGTTCTGTGCTGAGCTTTCATGCTCATTTCTTTTATATTTAATTTATTTTGTTTATTTGGAAATGATGATGGTTTCCCATCTCCTCATACTTCATCCCTAATGTGGGGTACTATTATCTCATAGTTGGACATTATAACCTCAGATTTTCTCTTATTAATCCCTACTTTCTGTACTATTACAAAATATATAAACAGACATTAAAAGTCTAAAGCTAAACTAGTCGATAAAATAATCAAAATACCCCAAATTTACAATTAAACTAAAGTAGCTAAATCTAACCTTTCTAACACAACCAATGGTTTCACTGCTACAAGTAGACTTCTCAAGTGTAAAGGACTCAAATATAACAATACATCTTCATTAAAATTATCCACAATTCCATCTATATATTAAAAGAACTTTTAAATTGCTTCAGAATCATAAATTTTTAATAATAAAAATTCTTCAATTTTTTTTTTTATTTTATTTCTTTCAAAGAAGACAATTATTACCTCATCAAAACTAATAATGTGGCCTTTATCTTTTTCATGGATATATAAAGCAGAACAAAGATATTTATTTCTAACACTACTTTTATGTATCTTTTTCTTTTATTTAAGCTCAAACTACTTTGAACTATATATATATATTGTAACCGGACCCGCATACAACCGTTTTATTACGTTAGTTGTAACTATTTTCTGATGGGCATGCTGTAGGAAGGAACTATCAATTGACATTCCTAATGCAGATGTTAATGGCACCTACAACAATATTTCCTGCTCATCAGAGGATGTAGTACAATAGAGACTGGGAACATCTAAACATTTATATGTTTGGTTTTCCAAACTGCACCATTAGAGTTCCATCTCACTACAACCTGACTGGCCTAGGTCTAGTTATGTCAGACATAGCTCAGAAGGCATGAGATTCTCATGAACCAGTGCTATAACTGATGAGTGATGCAATAAAACAAAACAAAACTGGACAACTGGATAACCAATTTAATTTTTAGTAACGAAAAAAAAATTTATTAAATAACAATTAATTAGCAATTTCTAACGAAGTTCATTTTTATCCACATGATAACTCATTTTCATTTTACTTATGAAAGAGCTAGAAGCAGTTCTTTTTTTTTATCAATAGTTCATTTACAAGTTCATTTATGAGAAGAAGTTTGGAAACAGTCTAATTCAACAATAGTTCATTTTTGAATTCCTTTATGAGAAGAAGCTTGGAAATATTCTAATTCAACAATAGTTCATTTTGAATCCATTTATGAGAAGAAGCTTGGGAATATTCTAATTCAACATAGTTCATTTTAAATCCATTTATGAGAAGAAGCTTGGAAATATTCTAATTCAACAATAGTTCATTTTGAATCCATTTATGAGAAGAAACTTGGAAATATTCTAATTCAACAATAGTTCATTTTGAATTCATTTATGAGAAGAAGCTTGGAAATATTCTAATTCAACAATAGTTCATTTTGAATCCATTTATGAGAAGAAGCTTGGGAATATTCTAATTCAACATAGTTCATTTTGAATCCATTTATGAGAAGAAGCTTGGAAATATTCCAATTCAACAATAGTTCATTTTTGTATTCCTTTATGAGAAGAAGCTTGGAAATATTCCAATTCAACAATAGTTCATTTTTGTATTCCTTTATGAGAAGAAGCTTGGAAATATTCCAATTCAACAATAGTTTATTTTTGTATTCCTTTATGATAAGAAGCTTGGAAATATTCCAATTCAACAATAGTTTATTTTTGTATTCCTTTATGAGAAGGAGCTTGGAAATATTCTAATTCAACAATAATTCATTTTTGTATTCCTTTATGAGAAGAAGCTTGGAAATATTCCAATTCATCAATAGTTTATTTTTGTATTCCTTTATGAGAAGAAGCTTGGAAATATTCCAATTCATCAATAGTTTATTTTTGTATTCCTTTATGATAAGAAGCTTGGTAGCAGTTAAGCATTTATGATTTATATAACATTTTATTATTTTATAAATTATTACTGATTGGTAAATATTTAAATTCAGCAATTCTTGGTTTGTGGAGCATTCATCATTTGGTAATTAAAGCATTTATAATTTAGTCAAATATAAAAGTATATTCTTATATATAAACTCTGTTACATTATAAGAAGCTTAGAAGCAGTCAAGAATTTATGATTCATACAGCATTTCATCATTTTATGAATTATTACTGATTGGTAGATATTTGAACTCAACAATTCTTGGTTTGTAGAGCATTTATCATTTGATAATTGAAGTATTTCTAATTTAATCAAATATAAAAGTATATTCACACACATAAACTCTGTTTGGCTTGTGGAGCATTCATCATTTAGTAATTAAAGCATTTATAATTTATATAGTAAATACGTTCAAATATTTTTATAAATAAATTTGCGTATAATTATTTCATAACTTCACTTTGTAACATATGATAAAGATGTTTTAATATTTTATAAAACAAATTCTATGTAATTATTTCATAACTTCACTTTATAACATATGATAAAGATGTCTTAATATTTTATTAAACAAAACGTATGCAACCGTTTCATAAATTCACTTTATAACATATGATAAATATGTTTTAATATTTTATAAAAATAATTTTTATGTAGATGTTTCATGATGTCAATTTATAATTTATGGTAAAGATGTCTAAACATTTCTATAACATAATTACTTTCCAGTTTTGCAGTCTAGTTTTCTCAAAAGAAGGCGGGTTATTTCATTTATGGAAAGTCATGGCACAGCGTGGAGAGATTGAAGCCGCTAAATTACCCCATTGACATTATAATTCCTCTAGGAAAACTTTCTTTTTCCATTTTAATGAGTCAAAAGAATTAAGTAATACACTTTTTTTTTAAAAAAAAAGATTTAATATGTCCTGCCTCTCTGTGTAAGACGAGAGAGAAAAAAAATTCTTTTCTTCCGATGACGTTCCTAATTTGAATACTGCCTCAGTTTAACTCAAGTATCTTTTTTCTTTCTTTTTAATGATTGGATAATTAATTTCTTTTCTTTTTATTGAGACAGATAAAAAAAATTAAGATGACATAACATTTTATTCAAATCCATCAATCACAAAATTAAAAATATGATTTTTTTTAAACAAATCAAAATTTATTGCGTTCCCAATTAGACTGAATCACGCTAGACATTTTGAATGGGGGGAATCTTATGAATATTTATATGAGGAAACATATATGTTTCATTACCCCTCACCAAATTTTGGGATGAAATCGCCTGGAAGTATGATTTCATTCCATATACTATACACATTATTTCTCAGTACTGCCTGGTTTTAGATATGCTGATGAATGGGTAAGATGAGCTGGAAAAGTGAATACATGAACCATAGCCTCCAATGCTGGGACAAATAGATGGCCAAGCACAAACTACCAGTACACACCGCCTCATGACGTCACGAGGAAATATCTCATTTTTAAGCACTACCTCTCTTGTACCTAGAAGTATCATCCAACCAAGAATAGGAGCCAGAGAAAAAAAAACAATTTGGCACTCAGCCAACCCTGCTCAGCTTCGGTGAGTCTTAGGGGCTATCATTTGGTCTATCCATGAGACCAAGGCCTATACATGAGACCTATATATACGCACTGCTGGACTACTCTTGGAGCACAACATCCAGGTCTGGATAGTGCCGAGCATATACTTCGGAGCATCATAACACAATGCATCCAAGCAGCTCCGCTCAATCATCCACCATCTCAACATGAAAAACACAAGTTCATGCATCACTACATCACACTCACAAACTTTTCCCATCAGCTATCTTTATTTTATTCTGAATTATAACTGCAACCTGGTTTGGAGAAACTGAGGATCATGATCAGTTCTCCTATAGTCCTCTTTTATATTATGAGGTGACATACTTCTGGATCGTCTCTTTGTTGAAAATTTATCATGTTTAACATTACTGTGGTGTCTTGCTTCTTCATTTCTGTATTTTCTTTGGAGATCCTTATTACTGTTTGATCTTCTAATTATACGCGTCCGATATGGACCATGAACACCATCTGTGAATTTTTTTCTTTTCCTCTTCCATGGTGGTACTTCATCTTTACATAAAAGTTTATTTTTAAATGGTTCTTCTGCCATAATAATTATTTTTTTAGTATTTATAAAGGTTTCTTGTTGTTTAATTTCTTTCACACTTATAAATCCTGAGTTTTCAGATTCCTTTTTGGTGTCTTTTTCTGTGTAAGCAACTATATTTTTAATAAGTGTCTTTATATATTTTTTTTCTGTACTCAATTTTTGATTTGAGTTTATTAAGCTTTTGTTTATAATTTTTACATATGGCTGAGGACTAACACACTTTTCTTTCCAATTTATGGTTTCTTTCTCTATCTCTTTTACTATTTCATAGCATATATCAGACAATTTTTCTGAAACATTTTCTTCTATATTGGATAGTCCCTTTGTTATATTTTGATTATGTTCATTTTCACGTTTTTCATCTTCTTGAAGATCAGAGGATTTTAATTTTGCTTTATTAGATTCATTTTCATCCATTTGAAACTCTTTTACTGTATTTGATACAATTTCATTCTCAGCTTCTGTATATACTGTTTCTTTATTTTCAATTTTAGAGGTATATTCCATAATCAGAAGTTTTCCTGAAGGTAGACTGACAATTTCAAGATCACTCTTTGTAATTTCAATTTCTTCCTTTTTAACAATCTTAAATTTTGCTTCATCAGTAATAGGATATTCAATTTGTGATTCCTTTAAAATATCTTTGGTTGGAAATTCCAAAGTTTCCTCCTCATCCAATTTTTTAGGTTGAATTATTTCCTTTATCAACTGGTTTAACCTTTCATTCTGATTTTTGAATGCTTCCATAATTTGTTTTTCTATTCTTTGGTTTGCTTCTATTGCTTGCTTGTTATATTCTTCTCTTTGTTTGATATCTTCTTCTCTTTGTTTATCCCATTTTTGGTTATCTTCTTCTCTTTGTTTATCCCATTTTTGGTTATATTCTTCTCTTTGTTTATCCCATTTTTGGTTATATTCTTCTCTTTGTTTGATATCTTCTCTTTGTTTAATATCTTCTTCTCTTTGTTTATCCCATTTTTGGTTATCTTCTTCTCTTTGTTTATCCCATTTTTGGTTATATTCTTCTCTTTGTTTGATATCTTCTTCTCTTTGTTTGATATCTTATTCTCTTTGTTTGTCTCTTTTTTTTGGTCTGCTTTTATAATTTCTATTATCTGAGCTATCATAGCTATCTTTTCTGTTTTTTGAGCTTCTATGTTTACCATTTTTTCTTTGTTTTCTAAATTAGTAAGCTTCTCTCTCCATCCACACCATGACTTTACTCCATGTTCTTTGAAATGCCTGTTTCATTCTTTATGCCATTCGTTTTTGTGTTGTTCTTTTAAACTTTTATTTTTCCATCCTTCCTGAACAAATTACATCACTACATCATATGCACTGTTCATATCACAGAATCGTGATCTGCTTATGCCTATGAGTAGGCTAGCCAGATCGGACCTCACAGTAGGGTGGCAACTTAACCGGCCTATGAGTAGGCTAGCCAGATAAGGCCTCACAGTAAGGCGCCAAATGTAACCGGAGCCTATAGGTCAGTTAGCCAGGTAAAGCCTCACAGTTGGATGACAATGTAATAGGTGCCTATGGTTAGGCTAGCTGGATAAAGCCCTACGTTGGGCGCCAAATGTAACCGGACCCGCATACAACTGTTTTATTACGTTAGTTGTAACTATTTTCTGATGAGCATGCTGTAGGAAGGAACTATCAATTGACATTCCTAATGCAGATGTTAATGGAACCTACAACAATATTTCCTGCTCATCAGAGGATGTAGTACAATAGAGACTGGGAACATCTAAACATTTATATGTTTGGTTTTCCAAACAGCGCCATTAGAGTTCCATCTCACTACAACCTGACTGGCCTAGGTCTAGTTATGTCAGACGTAGCTCAGAAGGCATGAGATTCTCATGAACCAGTGCTATAACTGATGAGTGATGCAATAAAACAAAACAAAACTGGACAACTGGATAACCAATTTAATTTTTAGTAACGAAAAAAAAATTTATTAAATAACAATTAATTAGCAATTTCTAACGAAGTTCATTTTTATCCACATGATAACTCATTTTCATTTTACTTATGAAAGAGCTAGAAGCAGTTCTTTTTTTTATCAATAGTTCATTTACAAGTTCATTTATGAGAAGAAGTTTGGAAACAGTCTAATTCAACAATAGTTCATTTTTGAATTCCTTTATGAGAAGAAGCTTGGAAATATTCTAATTCAACAATAGTTCATTTTGAATCCATTTATGAGAAGAAGCTTGGGAATATTCTAATTCAACATAGTTCATTTTGAATCCATTTATGAGAAGAAGCTTGGAAATATTCTAATTCAACAATAGTTCATTTTGAATCCATTTATGAGAAGAAACTTGGAAATATTCTAATTCAACAATAGTTCATTTTGAATTCATTTATGAGAAGAAGCTTGGAAATATTCTAATTCAACAATAGTTCATTTTGAATCCATTTATGAGAAGAAGCTTGGGAATATTCTAATTCAACATAGTTCATTTTGAATCCATTTATGAGAAGAAGCTTGGAAATATTCCAATTCAACAATAGTTCATTTTTGTATTCCTTTATGAGAAGAAGCTTGGAAATATTCCAATTCAACAATAGTTCATTTTTGTATTCCTTTATGAGAAGAAGCTTGGAAATATTCCAATTCAACAATAGTTTATTTTTGTATTCCTTTATGAGAAGGAGCTTGGAAATATTCTAATTCAACAATAATTCATTTTTGTATTCCTTTATGAGAAGAAGCTTGGAAATATTCCAATTCATCAATAGTTTATTTTTGTATTCCTTTATGAGAAGAAGCTTGGAAATATTCCAATTCATCAATAGTTTATTTTTGTATTCCTTTATGATAAGAAGCTTGGTAGCAGTTAAGCATTTATGATTTATATAACATTTTATTATTTTATAAATTATTACTGATTGGTAAATATTTAAATTCAGCAATTCTTGGTTTGTGGAGCATTCATCATTTGGTAATTAAAGCATTTATAATTTAGTCAAATATAAAAGTATATTCTTATACATAAACTCTGTTACATTATAAGGAGCTTAGAAGCAGTCAAGCATTTATGATTCATACAGCATTTCATCATTTTATGAATTATTACTGATTCGTAGATATTTGAACTCAACAATTCTTGGTTTGTAGAGCATTTATCATTTGATAATTGAAGTATTTCTAATTTAATCAAATATAAAAGTATATTCACACACATAAACTCTGTTTGTCTTGTGGAGCATTCATCATTTAGTAATTAAAGCATTTATAATTTAAATAGTAAATACGTTCAAATATTTTTATAAATAAATTTGCGTATAATTATTTCATAACTTCACTTTGTAACGTATGATAAAGATGTTTTAATATTTTATAAAACAAATTCTATGTAATTATTTCATAACTTCACTTTATAACGTATGATAAAGATGTCTTAATATTTTATTAAACAAAACGTATGCAACCGTTTCATAAATTCACTTTATAACATATGATAAATATGTTTTAATATTTTATAAAAATAATTTTTATGTAGATGTTTCATGATGTCAATTTATAATTTATGGTAAAGATGTCTAAACATTCCTATAACATAATTACCTTCCAGTTTTGCAATCTAGTTTTCTCAAAAGAAGGCGGGTTATTTCATTTATGGAAAGTCATGGCACAGCGTGGAGAGATTGAAGCCGCTAAATTACCCCATTGACATTATAATTCCTCTAGGAAAACTTTCTTTTTCCATTTTAATGAGTCAAAAGAATTAAGTAATACACTTTTTTTTAAAAAAAAAAAGATTTAATATGTCCTGCCTCTCTGTGTAAGACGAGAGAGAAAAAAAATTCTTTTCTTCCGATGATGTTCCTAATTTGAATACTGCCTCAGTTTAACTCAAGTATCTTTTTTCTTTCTTTTTAATGATTGGATAATTAATTTCTTTTCTTTTTATTGAGACAGATAAAAAAAAATAAGATGACATAACATTTTATTCAAATCCATCAATCACAAAATTAAAAATATGATTTTTTTTTTAAACAAATCAAAATTTCTTGCGTTCCCAATTAGGCTGAATCACGCTAGACATTTTGAATGGGGGGGGGGGGATCTTATGAATATTTATATGAGGAAACATATATGTTTCAATATATATATATACCTTCTTACAAAAACAAAAAATAATATACCCAATTCCAGGAATAGTCTTTATCAAAAATTTTATTTGTATTATTTAATAAATTATTCAAAGTAATACCTCTTTTCTGAGCAATTTTTTTATTTCCAAACAAATTATTTTTACATTTAATTCTATAAGAAAACAATTTAAAAGGCAAACTAATAAAATCAAATTTTTCTTTATCCTTTACATTATTACAATTAATATTATTATTAAATAAAATACTTTTAACAAATTTATCAGAGCAGCCAACATTCAAATATTTGAGACCTTTACACTTGAGAAGTCTCCTTGCAACAATGAAACCACTGGTTGTGTTTTAGAGTTTATTTTTTGGACAGTCTAGTTTAGTTGTGAATGTGAAGTAATTTTGATGTCATATATATATATGTTTGTGTGTATGTGTGTTAAAATGAATGTTTTCATGAGCAAAAGATGTTTTATAAATTATTATTGGCAACAAACTTTGATTAATTGTTTTTGTATTTGTCCGATGATGATGAAAATCACTAGCAAAACAAATGTGTATATAAAGACTGATTTAAACACCATTACAATCTTTTAAAAAAAATGAATTAATTTCTTAAGTAAATATTAAATAATATTTTAATCATGAGAAAGTTGTTAGTCAAAATGTTGTTTCTGCTGCTAATTTTATAATTTAAAGTATGCAGTGATGACATGAAAAAGTGCTGGGATGAACTAATCGATCATCTAGAAAAAGTAAGGTGTACACATGATTTACTGTCCTGATTTAATTTCAGCTTAGTGAATTTTTTGAATAACTTTTTTTATACAAAAAATTATTAAAACTTGGGAAATGTCCACTACTAAGGATTATGCAGTCATTCACTACTTTCAAAAAATGGTCGTACATATGAATAACTGTCTGTGAGAAGTATGTGTAGCATGTTATTTTGAGAAAAATGCAAAATTCGTCAAACTGACAAGTGGCAAGGCACCAAATATGAACATTTTTGTATAACTCTTAGCTATACTTCCATTTGCATTTTGCAGGACATAAAAAACTTCAGTCCACCCCAGTGCTTGTAAGAAACAATCTTTTGCTTTTTTTTTTTTTTATTGGAAAAAATTATACTGGTAAAAGACTAGTTGTTGCAACATCATTTCTTGCACAAAAAAAATGTAAATACATGTTCATTTATTTCCAGTAAATAAAGATATAGGTCTTTATTTTGTATGAAATAAGGTTAGTTCTTGTCACTTTTTTAAATAACTTGATTCAATTCAAAATGTAAATACATATTTGTTTATTTTCCCTAAAAGAAGTTATGGGTCAACATTTTGTATTAAATAAAGTTTTATCATCATTCATCAAAATTGATGAAGTAATTTTGTCAGAAGATCTCATGCAGACATTATTTTATGAGATTACAACATTAGAAAGCTATCAATAGATTAATACTAATGTGAAATCTCACCACCTGACTAATATGATTAAAACAAAAGAAACAGAACAAAAACAAAATCTAATCAATCATACATAAATTAATTTGTTTCTCTATTTATCACAGATGTTTATGGGGGGGGGTAGAAAAAGTTTTTTATTATACAAACTCCAGTTGTCTTTTGATAGCCAATCACAGCTGCTTGTCAGCATTGTTAAAACAATAAAATGTAATGTGACTTTTTTTGATCTCTTATATTTTTTCTACTCTCTCTTTTAATATTTCATTTTTAGTGTTTGTTTTTTTTTTTTTGGCTTTAACTTTTATTTTGAAAATCAATTTTTATTACCTTTTATTAAAAAATAAAAACCAAAAAATAAGTTCTGTCTCTAACATTTACAAAGTATCTCTCAATATACCCCCACCACCCCAAAATAAAGTAAGATCAAAACTTTTGACTTTTTCAAGCTTTGTTTTCTTTTTTTTTGTTTGTTTAAAAATACGCCCACTTTTTTTTGGCCTATAAGATAATATTTTTTTGGGCTGTATGATACTGCTAAAATACTAAAACTTTTATTTTTAAAACCAATTTCTGTTACCTTTTTTTAAAAATAAAAACAAACAAAAAATAACTTTGGTGTCTATCTTTTGTCTCAGTTGATGACAAAGTATTTTTAAACTCCCTCCCCCACCCCCAAAAAAAAATAAGATCAAAACTTTTGACTTTTTCAACATTCAGATAAATAACATGTTATTCTTGCATGTTTTAACAATGAAATAATAAATGTAAAATGCAAGCACATTAATGAGAATGATTGTTATTGTATGTTTTCTGTAGCAGTATGACAGCACAACTCAAAAAAGTGTGTTCAACATGTGAAGGTAAGCAACACCATTACTATACACATTAACTAGTGCACTGTTTTGGTCAGTTATAATATGCTTATCTAAAGCTAAGCAGGTTACATCTTTAAGAAAATTTATCTGTAAACTTCTGCCGGTCTGCGAAATCTTATCCTTATTTTTATGGCTGCAGGGGTGAAAAAGTTGAAGACCACTGCTTTAATCAATATCATCTATAAATATTTATGCATAAATGTAATTGAAGAAAACAAATAAACTTAATTTTATTTAAACAAACTAAAATTATCATTAAGAAAAATATTGCTTTTATCCTTATTTATTATTTGCTTTAACTTTTTTTTTTTTGATAATGATATATTTTTTTAATATACTAAACAAACACATGCAATCTTAAAAAATAATGAATATACACTACCTGGTTAATTTTACTTTTATATCTATAAGAAATGTCTGTTAAAGTATAACTCCATCAAAAATAATATATATTATATATACCAAGATGATAATCTGGATCAACTGATGATTGCTCGTTTAGCATGAAATACATATATTGGTGATTATTTATCTTTTATCAAGTGTGTCAGTGTTATAAGATAGAGTGGAAAGTGGTGGATCATGTGAAAGTCTGTGATCATAATACCTATATATTACATATATTGATATAGGTATATAATAAGCCTGTATTTTAGTTATTATACCTTTTATATAAATACACATAAAAAATATTATTTATAGTTCAAATTTCAATATTCTGCTGAAAAATTCCATGATATTTTTGTATACTATATTGATATACATTATATTTAAATATAAATATATTCCAAATTATTATCATTCCAAAAACATTCATTTTGAGAATGTTTTAATTTTTAAATGAAGTATTTCATAATTAAAATTTTACATACTTAGTACTACTTTATTTACAACAGCAACAGCATTTGTCAGTATTTTATTCATCCTATGAATTATATTATAATACTTAATGTTAATATTTAGGACAATGAAAATTCATTTTTAAAGTTCTAAATAAACATATTTATATATATGTACTAATTCATTACTGTTTCTCCATTAAGACAAAAATGAAACAGTCCAATCTAAGATCAGAAACTTTTAATAGTTTTCTCTCGATGATGTCATACTTAGGTCATTATCATAGGTAGTTTTGCTATGATATTCTATGTCAAAGTTTCTAATATCACTCATTTTCATAGTTTTTTCTATTATGAGTTAAATTTATCAGTATATTTACTCAATAAAAATTCTTTCAAATATATTCTATGTCATTAAAGTATTTTTTTTTAACTTTATAAAAACAAATATTACAGTATGTTTTAAAATAATAAAAAAATATAAATTTACAAATTAAGAAAAGTATATAAAATATATTTTTAAAACTATATAAAATTATATTTTAAATAAAATATTGACATTCCTTTTTATTTATCTACTTTATATATGTTAATCAATATTTAAATACCCATTTTATTTAAAATACATATTTTAAAATAATACATTGAATAAATAAAATGTAATGTTTTTGAATTATCTCCAAATATATAAAACACATAGACATGCATACACATCCTTTAACAATAATTTAATATTTTGTATATGTTTACAGAATATTTTTCAAATTTATGCAGTAAATAATTGTATTATTACTATTATATAAAATCATTAAGATATCTCTATTAATATATCACTAGCACAATATATATATATATCATTAACTTTATTACATCATTCTAAGAATATAAAATATTAATTTTAACATTTTGCTATGAGATAACATAAACATATTTTGATACATACATTGCCTGTTAGAAAAGATATATACACCATTTTATGTTATAATGTGCTTTCAAAACTATCATTTAATAATGAAGTAAATAATTTTGATTATTTTTTACATTTAATTTAGATAATTTTAGAATTAAAATAAAAGAAATAACTTGATAAAATATTTATGTATATAATACCACCAAGTTTAAATTTAAATTACAATGGTTTTATATATATATATTGTACCGGGTTCGATCTGACAAAAAGAAAGAACTTTCTCTTCAATGGTTTATCTGTGTTTAAACCTAATTTATAATACATTTATAATCTTATTTAATTATAAATATTATAAATGTGGTTTTAATTTCTCCTTATTTGTAAAAATGAAAATACTTAATTGTAAATTATTAGAGAAAAAATATAGTTAGTAATAAATTTGGCTGAACGTTTTCGAGGAACCGTGCCTCATACTCATAGCCTTCGTGAAAATGTACTTGATATATGTAAATGAGAATATTCAAATGAGTTACTGTTAAGTAGCCCATTTTTTCGAAATATCGAAGCACGTGTCTCTTCTGTTGATTGCATGGATGTCTCTGTTAATGTAGAATGCCTCTTTTATCTTTCTCCTGTAGTCGTTTGGCTCTGAGCATAAAATAACGGGGTTAGCGGGTATGAAATTGTGCCCTGATTGTTTAGTATGTTCAAAAAATGCAGAAGATGTACTGCTGTTCGTTTGGGCTCTATTGAAGGTGTACCGATGTTGAGCCAACCTGGTGTTAATTGTGGCTTTCATTTCCCCATAATATGTGGCGTGGCATCCGGCCTGGGGGCAGGAAATGGAGTACACCACATGTGGGGTGAGCGCTGGATCAATGTAATCTTTGGAGTTATTGATCAACCTATTAGTGTTGGGTGGAGTTCTGAATATTATGCTGAATTTGTTGCTATATTTTTTCTCTAATAATTTACAATTAAGTATTTTCATTTTTATAAATATTATGTGAATGAACTGGCACATTCGAGCAAAATGGAAAATATTATTGATAGCTTTAACTGTCAACAATACCCATGATCAGATCGAGCTATGCAACACATCACATGATCACATTTCCAGATCGTGGCCCACCTTGGTTGCTAGATTCAAACCCCTACTATCCAAGCACCTTATTGTTTCAGAGTAAACCCTGGGCACCAACTAGTCTAAGACTAACATGTTCGGACAGTAGGCCCATAATCCAGCACTCAAAAAATCCCTTAACTAGCTCTGTCTATTTTTTAATTCAATAACAAATATTGTTTTACTTAAATAATAGTAAAAGAATTGACCGACAAATAAAGTTTTAAGTTTAAAGACAATTTATTTTAATTGACATTATTAAACTAATTTTAAATATTTTATAAATCTTATTTACTAATATAATACACCACATATATAATTTGCACACTATATCTTATGAGAAAGCATTAAATAATGTTTGAAATTTAAAATACAATGAAATTAATATACTAGCACATGAATACACACAACACTTTAAACACACATATTAATAGTTCATCTATGGGTGCTATATAGTTCTTAAACTAGACTCTTGAGGCTTTATGAATATGATGGCTACTTTATAAATGAATACAAGAAAATGTTTTACCTAGGATTTTGAACGTGGATACTTCTTGCTGTTTGCTGCTTCTGATGAAAGATTTCTAACTGGTTAGATTTGAAGTTTCCTTGTGGAGATTTGATACTGATTATTCTAAGGCATTTCTTTAAGACAATTATATATTGAGCAGCTTCAGGTTGTTACATAGACATCACTTTGATAGGATAGATTTGGCTGTTTTCATCGGATTTAAGGCTGGAGAAAGTCATATGTTTTCCGAGGTTTAAACACTGCATTCTTGTTTCTGGATACATAATAAGCTGGCTGATATAACTCACTGATAGATTGAACTGAACAGTTATCTCAAACACAATTTTAATGTGACTGCTTGTCCGATAAAAAAAATGTCTATTTATGCACGAAGCATGTTTTAATCTTAATATCCTCCAGAAATATCTGTTGTTGAAGTTCCTTTGATAATCCTTTAATTCCATGTTTTTGAAGATCGTTTAATTAGTAGCCATGCAAACGTGTTGTTTTTATATTTTTAATTAGTAGCCACCCTTGAGTGTTTTTTTTAATATTTTACCTTTCATTTATTTTTCAATATTTAATACACATACATTATATTTACAGTCACACACACATATATAATTTAAGACCCACTCACTATTCAGTTTTAAGATGACTTTTTTTCTTTCTTTAACTTGAATGAAAAGAGATTTCTATTTTAAACTTTTAACTTATATTTTAACTAATAATAATAAGACAAAAAACTCTTTACCTTTTTTATAAAACTTTTAACTTGACTTTTTTAAAGAAAACCCCCTCCCCCTTTTTAATTAACTAACTGTAACTTTTATTTCGCAACTTTTAAACTTTTACTCTTATGATTTCTTTTATGAAATATTTTTATTTTAATAATTTTTTAAACAAAATTATTATGTGCCAACACAATGTTGGTACAATATATATATATATATATAGTTATATGATGTAAATAAAGTAGTTTCTGGGTTAAACCAGAAGTTTTTTTTTTCTTATTTCCCAATGTTTCGATGAAATAGCATACACCATTGTTAAGGCTAACTTTTCAAAGAAAACTGTTAGATCTCAAATAGTACCAAGATTGATTGTCAGATAAAGAATGAGACTGAGCACATGAAGTAGTTAAGCATGCAGAATATGTAAATTAACAAAATGTTTATTTTTTTAGTTTCATCATTAATTGTTTTTAACTTTATATTAGAAGAAAAAGATAAAATAAGTGGTCTCCATAAGGCTGGAATATGTTGTGCTTTATCAGCTCTATTTAAACTAGTTGGTTTTTTAATTCATACTTTTTCAAATTATCAAGTGTTTTTGCACTATTGAAACAGTGAGATTCGTATTCGAATCTCAAGTTTCACCTTTTTCTGTCGTCTCTCACTGACCGGTCTATCCCACCCAAATTTAAACCTTTTGGTATCGAATTGTGTGTGTAACAATATTAAAAATGTATAAATATATGTAGAATTCAACATAAACACGCACACATTTCGATCTCAAATTAAGCACAATAAATACGGATAAAATAATATAATTTAGATTCCTTTTAGTTAAATAAATTTTGTGTAATAATAATCATTTATTTTGAATTTTATAAAGTTCGTATTTGTTGTTTAGTTTAAATTTCGTTAAATAATAAGTCTAACAAAATCTGATGCAATAATTAATTAAAGTTAAAATAATTTTATTCCCTTTTGTCTTTGAAAATTTAAAAGCATCGGTCAGTGATAGAAAATAAATTAATTATAGCAAAATTCCAAAAGAATGTAATTAGCGAATGTAAAGAAAAACAAACAATAGCACAGCAAATTTTTTAATTAAAACCAGCAGAGCATTGATTATCCTGAGGGCAAGATAAGTAAAAAACCTAAAAATATCTCAACAAAAACTTAGAGATCAAGATAAAAAAAGGAGGCCATCTTGGACTTGCTGGAGACTTTCTCTTGAATTTTAGCTTTGCTCTCGAGTGGAGCATCTAAAATATCTTAAATAAATTAATACTGCAAGGTATGACCGAGTAAGCACCGAAATTATTCTCCATCGGGAGATGGCCCACCATATGCCGAGCTTCACCTTGCCCATCGTAAAAACACCAAAATGATCTGCTGCCTGAAATAAACAAGAAAGCCGCTGCTGTTAAAAAAATCAATAAAACAACATGCCCAGGACAAGAAAGAAAACTTCTAATTACGAACAATCTGCTATTAAACCAATGGACGAAAACATCTTATAAAACAGGTACCTGTGTGTGTATTCCAAATTATAGAGTACTCTAGTAAAAATAAGCTATAGCTCATCTCCTATTATTTGTATAACTTCTAAATGTTAAAATTGTAATTTTGAGAAACTAAAATTTGAGAATTCATGTAATCTGTAAATTTCTCGCATAATCTAGCTTACCCTCCCTCTATCACTTCTTAGGTGTGTATTTCTTAAATCTACATTTTACTTATAATTATCATTGAAATATTACCTCCTCATAATTGTCTTAGTTTTAAAGCTAAATCCATAATCGCTTGAACAGTGAATGCGTGTCGAATTATCATTAATATTTGCTTTTATAAATAACTTAAATTTCATATAAATCGACACGCATTCAAAGAATCAGTTATTGTAATGCAGGGTCTACTACTCCGTAATAGCTGGCATACTCGCTGTAATAATCCCCTTTTTAGATATTTTTTATTATTAAATGTTAATGAATAATTATGTAAATTTCATTTCTTTGAGAGTCACCAATTTTCTTTCAGTCAACATTGATAATGTCGGGCCGAATTTGAAATCTAGTTGAATATTACCACAATCTTTTAGATATTATACATGTGTTACGTTTTGAAGCCCCGATGGCTCATTCCACGCCGTGAATACTCTGGATTCTCTAGGGTTGAATTAACCCCAGTCGTCCTACACAAGCGGACATGATAATGTTCCCGTAGGGCTTGACGACCGTCACGCAGCTAGCTGGCAAATTGCAACATGGACCGCTTGTCCCTGGTTATGCTAATGTGACACCTTACCTCTTCAGGTCGCGGCAGAGACCAACCCGAAACCCTTATAACTTATTCATGGCATTGCAGTTTCAGCGCTGCCATTTTACATCGCCCTTCTAAAGCGTACCACGTGTTCTTTTATTCAGTTTATTATTCTCTCTATCACTCCGCCTCGGCATTATCTTCATCATATACTCTCAAATAAATGTTTGCCCTTTGTCACAAAATAAATATTTTATTAAATAAATGTATGTCCGCTGTTACTGATGACTCTTGCAGTGCAAAGTATAAATTCCTTACAGCACGCATTAGAAATACTCACTCGAGAACCCTAGGTAGCTAGATTACGCCTTCATATAAATAAATGCTCCATATAAATAAATGTATTTTATATATATAATATTACCAATTAGCTATTGAGACTTTGAATTTAAAATATGATTAATCACATTAATAATGTTTTCTTTTATTAAATACGTAAATAAATAATTCTAACTATACGTCTGTAGTTAAGTTTTCATTTATTCGATGCCCATTATAGACATTTCCTCGATTATATATGTTAATTAATATTCGTTTGATTGTTGGCCAACTCGGAAACAAAACCCATGAATCTCGTGCATCTCCCTGACCACCGTGCCTAAAGAAGTGTTTACTTATGTTGCATCAGAGGCGTTATTCCGTAGATTGTATTGTGGAACCGATAAACTATGTTCGAACTCAGTATTACCGGTGGCTTCACTATTCGATGGTGCTGCTGTTTTGTGTGGTGGTCGAATTCTGCAATATGTTAACGAGATACACGTGTTTTGACTGTTACACTATCAAAATCAGGTTTGTGAACAGATTCTAAAAAATGTAAAGTTATCTCTTTCTTTCAATATAAATTTGAAAACAATGGTGAAACTAAAGAAAATAAACATGTTGTTAATTCAGTCTCATTACTATTTGATATCTAATAGGGGTTTTGTTAAGTTAACCTTTACAATGGTGGATGCTATTTATCAAAACAGTGGGAAGTAAGCAAAAATAACACATGGTTTAACCAAAAAACCACTTTATATTTATATATATAATAAATAAAATGTCCCTTAATTAAAAAAACAAAATTGTAATTATAATTGAAATAATAAATTTAACAATTTACAAACTATTACAAACAATCCTTAAATCCGCAGAATGAGGCAGGTTTAAGAAATTAACCGAAAGTACTTCTGCGGATTTAAGGATTGTTTGTAATAGTTTGTAAACCATTAAATTTATTATTTCAATTATAATTATATATATATAAACTTAAATAATATTTTAGTATATATATATAAACTTAAATAATATTTTAGTGTCATTTTATTTTTGGTTCTTCATAAATGTACAGTTTTATTTATTCATAGCTTGAGAAAAAGTGGTTTGTTTCCTTTAGTGAAAAATATTTCTACTTTTGACCTTGCAAAATATACAGAATATTATTTATTCATAGCCTCAAGAAGAAGGATATGCTTTCTTATGTATATATATATATTGTAACGATATATAAATATGTCGTTACATTAATTTAAAATAAAAACTTAAAAGTTCGCAAATAAAAGTAAAAAAACTAAACGCTAAAATTAAAATGTTTGTTAAACATATATACATTCACACAGATGCCAAACTTTAAAAATATTTTTAAAAAAAAAAACAAATAAATAAGTATTTGAACGTATTTTTTTTATAAAAAAAAAAGTACAAGATTTAAAAATAAAAACAGGTATTAATTCATTCTTGTAATCTGTAAATGGAAATGATTGTTTATTAATTGTTTGAAAAGCAAGCTAGCCTTGGGCTCTTGTATAATTAAAATGATCTGATGAAAGATAGATAAGAAAATAAAGAGGAATTAGCTTGACCAATGGAAGCACCAAGCCTTGGCTCAGACCCTAACGAAAGTGATGGATTAGTGACGTTTTGTTGATTGAATCTGTGTGGATAATATAAAAAGAGAAATACAGATTTTTTGGACAGTTCCAGCATTTTGTGTTTGAGAGATGTGGTAGGACGCACATACCACACTCTTTATATAAAAAAAATGAAAAGACTGTGATATCTTGAACCAGCTATTGTCATCTCCAGAACATTATCTTCCAATGGAGGCATTGCGGGAATTAAAAGCAGAAACCTGGACTCTTCTACCATGAGCTATGAACTTTACAAATTAACAACAACAACAAAAAAGTAATTAAGAACTTTCGTCATTGTTTTTTTTTAAAGATTCAGCTAATTTAAATTTTAAAATGAACTTTTATTTGATTTTCAAATTAATAATTGATTATTTAAATTTATATAGTTAAGTTTTGCTAAAATCATTTCCATTTTATTATTTTTATTTGTAATAATATTTATTGTAGAAATTATTAAATGCATTACATTTAAGTTGGGTATAGACATTGCATAGATTCGTTAGCGGTTGATTATGTTGTGGTTTTCACAGTCAATTAGAATATATAAGTCAACAATGTCGCTGTGGTGTCTTATGATGAACACCAAAGGGTCTCCTGTATTCCCTCAGCAATTGACGTTATCGATTGACTTTGTATTTTGATCAGTTGTGTTTAATTTGGAATGTTTTTGATCGTGGAATCTGTGCAGCTGATCTATACTCGACATTATAAAACAAATTGTATAAAAATAATCTGTGCAAACATATTTAAATGTTAAATTTAAGTCGGGCATGAATGGCTATATAGTTTTGTAAAGTTATATTAAGGGAGGGTAATCTTAGGTTATTCATTTCGTAGTTGAATTGGTTCAATGGATTGGATATATTTGTGTAATTGTAGATGTAGTAGGAGATCCACTATGGGCAGGATTATATATATACACCACACACTTTCTGTTTGCCTATGGATGGGTTTGTAAGATGGCAAAGGACCGCAGTCCATTCCTATGGAGTTTTATGTTTATTGTTCTACTCGCCAACAGATGTAACATTCCTGTTGGTGGAGAGACAATGTCTTCTCTAATTCTACTTACTGATCAGATGTACATTCCTGACAGTATAGTATTTTGTGTTGTCGTATTTTCATGCTACATTGAATACATAAATGTATCAGATGGATTGGCGCCAGTTTGATTGTGAAATTTGTTGCCTAAGGTTAAATCAGGGAAGAATATTTTCTTTTCAAATGCAGATCTATGTAGTCTATTCATACTCGACTCACTAAATAAATATTAAACTCATGGTTGTAATTTACTTAAATGTAAAACTAAAGATTAATAGAAAAATCTAAAATGTTGAATTTATTCCTCAAAATTTAAATGTTATTTTATATGTGCATAAATAAATATTTTTATGTGTTAATTTCTGGCAGTGGCTTTTATTTATTTATATTGAAGATATAAATTAAGATATATATTTTTATCTCTGCGTCTGCATTGAGCTAGTGACTTGGGTTAACGATCTGAATATTTAAATAAAGTGGAATCTTAACAGCGCGTATCTGCCTACTCTATAAATTTTTCTAGGTTGAAATGCCTAGATGGCGCCCTGTAGAGCAGATATCGTAGTTTGCAGTTAGATTCAATCTCCACTTTCATTTCGATCGTTATAATATATATATATATTATGTTTTCACGATTGTATGATGTAAATAAATTATAACTTTTTTGGCTGTACCGTGTATTATTTTCCATTAAACACCGATATTTCGATGGACTAGCACCCACCATTATCAAGGTTAACTTTTGAAAAAAAAAATTATATCTCAAACAATAACATGACTCAGTGTGAGATGAGAAATGAGATTTAACTTGAAGTAGATCTAATGATTTTTCTTTCAAAAGTTAACCTTGATAATGGTGGATACTTGTCCATCAAAATATCAGTGTTTAATGAAAAATAATACATAGTACAGCCCAAAAAATTATAATTTATATATATTACTACAATTGGATTTACACTTTTGCACTCACTTTTGATACTATTCACTCTAGATATTGTACATCAACAATATTTACTAACCATTTATTTAACACTTGTAAATCAAATTGTAGTAGTTTGATGTTAAATAAATATTAAACAAATGATAAAGACATCTATAAGTGATTATGGTCTGTATTAATAAAAGAATGCTGGTTCAACACTAAATGCATCTTGGGGATTACTTACCCATTTCCAGTGTCTTTATTCAAATGTTTTAAGATTGAGTGGTGGATTAGAAATTTTAAGTAATCTAAATATATAAATACATTTTACTATTTCTTTAATTATGTTTTTCATTTTATCATATATAATCTCTATTTCTTCATTATAATGTTTATTTGTGGTCAAATGAATATGAACAACTACAATATTTTTTAGAATATCTTTTACTCATCAGTCTATGACTTTGAAATTGTTTTATTAAAGGGCATTAGTAAAGTAAGAATTGTATTTTTAACTAAACAATTCTCAATTGCATAATATTATGGAGTATTATGATGGCAATGTTGTGTTTTGATTTTAAATCACTCTCTTGTATCTATATTTAGAGCTTTTTTATCAATTTTACATTCATTTAATTAAAAAAATAATTTCTCAAAATGTCAGTATTGTTAAGAGACATTCTTTATAAGTGAACTGATAGCCAACCAATAACATTTCTGATTGACAACTTATAGTTCACTTTGTGTGAGAATGCTTGTAAGAGGTTTGTATATATTCATTTATTTGTTAGATTTTGTAAATAAAGCAAATATTTTCCATAGTTTGTTTACACATTTATACTGATTTTTTACAATATATTGGTATAATATTTATTTTTTTAGAAAAATAATGTGATTGAATTTAGATTTTATTCAAAAGAAAAAACAAGTCAAGAAAAATAATGTAGTATTACAATTTGTGAATGGTCATAAAAGATCTCTTTATGTTGACCACAGCAGATTTATTTTTGTAATTTTTTAAAAATTATAAATAGTATTTTAAATAAAATATTATTAACTTTATTCAGTTTTACAAACTAAATTAAAAGTGTTCTGGTTTTTTTAGTTTAATATTTTTGCAAGCAATGTGGTAACTAATCAATAAGAAAAAATTATTGTTCTTTATAAATCTTACTTTATATTTTATTAAAACATGTTTTTTTCTATATTTAAAAAATAGAATTTTTATTTGTAAACATATATTTTTAATATATATTTGAAAATTTCTAAAAAATATAATAACTTTTTTAAATTCTAGCATTTTTTATTGCCACACATGGTGGAAGTTTCTGAAAATGCTCAACATTTCACTTCTATATAAAATCTTTATTTTACATTATAATTCAATAAATTAAACTTGATTTGTTTAAATTTAATTTTATAAGTAAATAATATTCTAAAAAAAATTTATTCAAATTTTATAAACATTTAAAAACTGAGTTGAAAATAAGAATAAAGGATGAAAATATCACCAAAAATGTTACTGTAATATTTTTTTTTTTGAAAATGAACAAATTCTTTTTTATTTTGAGATTTTTAAAATACAAATGAATAGATATTAATTTATGATAAATCTATCAACTTTTGCATCAAAATCTAATATTTTCTTTATAATTATGAAAATATTTCAAAAAATTATAGCACCAAGTCTAGTTTGACAGGTGATGACATTAGATAATGAGTTTCACATAAAGTGTGATCAAACCTATGCCATGGTTTTTATTGCTAATATTATGGTTAAATTTATTCACTTTTATTTATAAAATAAATCATAAATAAATAAATTTAAATTGAATAAATGCATTATTTTTGTTTAGTGTATAAAAATAATCAGAAATATTTAATATACTAACAAAAGTTATATTTTTTATTCCAAAAATTGTGAGTAAAAATAAGATCAAAAGTAAGGAATATCTTTCCTTCAAGAACAATAGAGTAAAGGCTATTGATATTTGCTGACCATAATATTAACCTCTTCAGATTTTTTTTATCATAAAAAATCAAAATCTATATTATAAAAAAATATTCTATACTAATGTTTTATGTTAATGATAAAACAGTGACATAAAGTAATGGACCAACCACCCTTTTTAAAGAGAAATGTCTAATGATTTTCAGTGAAGATGAAAATCATTCAGTTAAAAAAATAAAGGTAAATTTGATGAAATAAAAATTTGTAAATTTAATATACCATGATTAAAGATTTAAAAAAAAAATACAAACAACTTAAGTGTTTACTCTTTAGCCGTACATGTTTTTGATAGTCCCTAGCAGTTGTTCAGATTAAATATCCAATTTTTTATTTCAATAAATAAATGTTTCTTCTACATTATATTTTCACAAATTTTAAATTATTTCTTAAAAATATAAGCTTAAAAATAAAAACCATTCTTGAAAATATTATTTTAATTTTGCAAATATAGAAAAGTAATAAACTCAAAATAATAGCTATTATTATTGTACTTTTTGTGCTAAAAATATATTTGGAACGAAATAAAATTTATTTGAAATTTATTTCTATCATCTAAATTACATTTTATAAATAATATGTAAAGCAATGAAATTATATTTTAAAATTTTTAATTCTACTTGAAAATATTTTTTAAATAACCCAAAAATAACAGTCAGCTATGATGGTTATAAAGACATTCCTTTTTAGCCAACTTTACATTATTATACTTCTACTGACTTGTATTCTTTTAAAAACAAATATTTTTAAATAAAATTTGATTCAAGTCTAATCAAAATATAATATGAATAATTTATGAAAAATATATGACTCATTTTCAAGATATGAATAAAATATGAGTTTGTATAATTTGAGTGACTACTTAAGAACAAAGAAACTACATTTAAAAGCCAAGTCCCTTCTTTTGTATTAGGTTCTCTATATGTGAGGTTTTTTTGAAGAGAGCTTTGGACTTAGGTTCTCTATATGATATACTGACATGTAAAGATTCTTTTTTAAAATAAATCAATTTATTTCCAGTTTTTACTATCAAATAAATGCAAAATCAGCAATCTAACATTACAAATAGCATAGGAGTAGTAAGCTAGATTTACTGAAGCTCTAATATCTAATACAAATGGAGTCATTTTCATTGATTAGAAATATGAGAGGCTTCATTATTTTATAATGTACTTTCAAATTTGAGATATGCAAATAAATAATGAAAGAATTGCAAGCATTAATAAAGACCATTCAATCAAACCAGGTTGTATCCTATTACCCTAGCAACTTATTGCTTGCTTACTTCTTTTTCTCTTATTCAAATTTCACTAAATATAAAAAATTTTAAAAACCTTTAACATCTACACTATTATGAACATGTCTTTTCTATTTAAAGAATGTTATAGTTTTTTTATGTTCAACTTTAACTTACTAAATTTTTCTGCTTGATTCACTATTTCAAAATCCTAAGTGCCCAATTTTATTGTTTTTTAAACATTGTATATATTGTATCTGGACTAAATCATGCAATTTTAAAAGATAATATGTATGTGTGCGTGTTAAATTCTTTACCGTAAGGCAAATAAGAGCAATTAAACATTAAAGCACAATCCTTCACATTATAATACTCGTTCATCATCAGTATTGATTTGACATTGTCTACTGCCCTCTTCTTGTATCTCAAATTTACATTTATAATAATGCCTTCATGCATCATTATAGATTAACGTTTATATATAAATGCATAAAAGTTTATTCTTTACTAAATAACTTTTTTGTTTAAATACTCAGAAAAAGTGCAAAGAGTTTAAAAAGAAAACTATTTTAACTAATGATTCTTAACTGCCTTTAAAATTAGCAAACATCATTTTTAAAAGCTAACTATTTAACTGATTTATCTTTCTTTAAAAGCTTTTTCAATTAGACAATTGTATAAAACTATCTTCAATTGACCTTTTTAATATTTTAAATACAAATATATTTTATATACCTAGAGTCTAGATGTAGTATAGGGATTTGAACACAGACTTTCAAGCTCTCGTTTGTATGAGATTGAATGGCTGACCAAGAGAGTTTTAAAATCTGTGTTCAATTTGATTTTTATATTTACAAGTTATATCTAAATCAAATAAGAAAAATGCTTTTTAAACGGATATTGTGACGTCAAAGTAACTTTTTTTATACGCATATGTTTATGTACATCGGATATGTAATCAAAACTCAATGATTCCTCGGAATATTATTAGAAATTTCGCAGTCTATATATTTCATTTTCCATACATTATGAAATATTTAGAATAATCTCAGTATTAAATTAACTTTAACTTACAATTCATATATTTTTATTTACATTAAAAAAAATGACATATCCATTTTTCCATAACTTATTTATATGAATAAAATTGCAAATAGCAAATGTCTTTTTTTCCCCTTGAAAAAAATATCATCACTGGGAGATATTTAAACTTCGATATCTACTTACTTAGTAGCTTTTGAGATACATTTGAGGAACAGTAATACAAATTTAGTACGTTATTTTAAATCCTGGTCATAAGAATTTAAACATTTTTATTTTTTCATCAAATTAAATCTTAATAACTTACCAACCTTATCTTTTTTAAAAGCTTATTATTTACATAGCTATGATATATTTGTTGTGTCCAGTTTACAGATTACTTGGGATAAAATACATGGTGTTCTTTCACCAAAATCTGAATCACTATTACTATTGCTTGCTAACTTTTTTCAAGGTTGCTCTCTGGTGCACTAAATCAAAATCTAACAAAGATGTCCAAAATTATTAATAAAGACAATAAGAAATAATAACTACAAAATTGTCTTTCTCTCAGATCACATAATCAAATTTGGTCTGGGGCAAGGAAGTGTAGCTCTTTTTTCCAGACACTATATTAATGCCTAATTTTCTTTCCTAACAAAGCTTTTTTATTTTGTCAATGTATTTATATTATATTCACTGAATAGTAATCATGCAATATTTTTTCTGCTAATACCTATATAAAAATCATTATAAAAATAAATAAAATTATTATTAAAAGATAACATATGAGATTAGTTTTATTTTAATTACTTTGTAATTTTACAACTTTTACTTATTTGAACCTAATGGTCTTGGTTGAAAATCAGAAAATTAAAATTGTGTATGAATAAGAAGTCAAAAAAAGATATTTGCAATTAAATTCACATCTCTGATTTCCACACCTGACTCTCCACTTTTATACAATACTTTAACAGAAATATGATGTTTTAGTCAAGCTTTGCAGTTACTTTGATTAAAAATGAAAATAAATCAAATGAATGATGCTTTAAAAAAAAGTTAAATCCACAACATTGTTGGAGACATTTGGAAAATAATTATTATTAAATTTTTCAATGAGCATGAAAAAATTATTATTGTTTTCATGAAAATGAAGCATTCAATCTGCTCTAATAATAGAAATAATAAAAAAAAAAGGTAAAAGTTTATTGAATAGCAATAAAGTATGAAATTTTTCCCAAAATAATGGTTTGTAAAAATAGTAAAATAATAAAGATAAAAATTAAAAAGAAATAAAATAATTGTTTTTTCAACAACAATTGGAGTTTTTAGATTTAAATTGAAATAAAAGGATGGGGGTTTCAAAAATTAATTAAAGCAATCCCTTGTTATAAAAAGTAGGAATCAATAATTAATTTCTGAATGCACACACGGACACACACCCATACTTTTATTTCAAGTTAAATCTAAAAACTGCAATTGTGGTTGGAAAAACAATTATTTTATTTCTTTTTAGTGTAAGGTCACAAAAGTATTCAATATTTTAGAAAAAAATTATTTCTATTTTAAGTATTTGCACATTTATTGAAAATGTAAAACTATATTATATTTTTAAGTAACTGGATACTTATATATAGTTGATATTCTGCTATAAGTTAAAATGTATTATTATTACACAATAATAAATATACATTAAAAGTTTAAAACAGTTTTTAAAATGTTATTAAATTAAAAGAAAAAAATTTAAAACCGCCCTCTTGTAAGCATTACTTAAACCAAATGAAAATTCTAAGAATAATTGTTAACTACAAAATGGGAAATTATTGAATATTTTTCATATTTTTCCTTCCCTCTGTTACATATCTATCAAACTAATTGACATATAGTTACATTTCAAAAAAAATACATTTATAAATAAATTTTACAATATGCCAGCAGTTATTTTTCCATTTTAGGGATCATACATGATCATGTTTATTACTAGAATTTCTTCAATTTATATTGAAAGCAAATACATTTTATTCTTTATTTATTGATGTGCAGTATTTTGTGTAATAAAATGTTTTCCAAGCTTAATGCTAAAAGTTTCACAAAATTTAAAAACATACTTAAAGTTGATACCGACTTAAAAACATCAAACAATTAGAGAAATCATATTTTTAATAAAATTATTATATTTTTATAAAAGAAAAAATTATTGATAAAAAATATATATTACCCAGAGTGTATTTAATTGTGATTTTAAAAGTCAGACATTTTGTTATTTTATTTAAAAAATAAAATATGATACAGAAAGTTTATTTTATATTATAAATGGACACATACTTAATAAAATATAGGTAAAGATGTCCCCTCAATTTATTATTATTAACTATACTATTATTTTAATTTTTTTTGTACTATTTAATCTTAATATGTAGATTCATATATACAAATAAGTGTATGCTATATATGTGTGCATGTTGAAAACTACTGTATATTTGCAGTTCAATAGCAATAAGTATTCTATTTTAATTAAAGTTTATTAAAAAACCATGAGCTATTATATATAATGTACACAAATGAAGCTTGGAACAAAATATAGCAGATATTGCAGTCACACTGTATATGTTTGTTGATTGAAAATACTATTTTCCAGTTAATAAATTACTGATATAGAACTGAAGTAACATTAAAATAATTATTGCATTTATTTATAGTAATAATGTATTTATAACAATTTTGATAGGTTATCACTCATTATGACTGAAAATGCATAATTAGTGTCAATAACAACCAGTAAGTGATAGAATGAAAAATTATCACCCCTTATGATGATAATCCATAATTGATGTTAGTACAACCATGGTTAAAATTGCCTTGTGATAAAATCTATATTATGTACCATTGGCTGTTTCTTGTTCAGGATTTGAAGGGATGATTGACTACATTCTGAAAATAATAGACAATATTAATAATTGTTTGAATAGTTCCAGGCTAATGAATAACTGTTCTGAATGTAACTCATAACACTTGTGCTAGTTTGTTCTCAAATTGATTTCAGATTTGTAGCCAGTTTTTCTACTTTACTGTGAAAAATGTTTTGCTGATTTAGTTATTTGATTAATCTGTTTTACCATTGTCTGTTTCTTCGCATTTTGTTGTTTCATTGATCAACCATATTATGTTCTGATTATAATTTACAAAACTCCACAGTTTAGAGACAAATCCATTATTATGGGTAAATTTAAGATAAGTTAGAAACCACATTGCAATTAGTTTAATAACATTATTTGCATCAATATATTATGTTTTTGACTTAATTGTTTAAGGGAATATTCTCATTTATAAAACTTCCCATCATGCAAAGATAAAAAAGTCTTTTGTTCTCATTATGTACTCTCTTTGTTATTACCTTTTCAATATTTGAAAACTTCAAATATGATTTTTTTTAGTATGTTTTTCATTTGTAAACATTTTTTTTCCTCTGTGATGAAAGTTTATTCATCAAAAAACAGATACAAACACAGTTAGAAAAAGGTATACAAAAAAGTGATTACATAGTAAAATGAAAATTCAGGAGCAACATGGTGAGAGGGAAAGGATACATATGAAAAGGGAATGGGAAGTGGAAAGAGTGTGTAGTCCAGGCCAAGAAAAGTCTTTGATTGCAAGTCTAAGATGCACGTCTTTTCATTGAGTGAGCAATCGCACAGGTCGCAAACATATTTTTAACATATTAAACACAATTTAACTAATATAGAATAATGGTTTAACATTAAAATCGAATGTTGAACATTGATAAAAATGTCAACTTATTAGAGGATCAGTACATATGGTTTTTATTTTCTACTGATTCCATTTTATTAGTACAAAAATTTTTAATCAACCATTTTATTTTTTGATCTATTCTATTTTAATATTTCTTTCTTAACATTTGTAACATTTTTATACCAAAATGCAATTAATATTTAAATAATTTTGAATACCCAATCATGAGAAATATTTTGAAATCTACTAATTTTTTATTTAAAATTTAAATATGTTTTGGAAAAATCAACATTCTGGCTTTTGATCCATGGCACATCTGATTCTCATTTATCAATATTGCTTAATCCAATAATATTTAAACAGCATTAAGCTGTTGCACATGTGCTTTTCAAATTTTAACTATAAATGACTGAATACTAACACTTCAAACACATGATAAAGTCTTTGGAAAAGATAGAGTGGCCATCTATTTTTTCGAACCCAAACGCTTTTGTATGGGCAAATCTTAAGTGTTTGAAAGTGAAAGTGTGAAGATATTAAATAATCACTTTAAATTACTTTTACATGCTTGAATGAATGACGCTGGTGAAATTTACTAGAATTTACAATACGTCATTCTTATTTGAAAATAAATGTATGTAAATAAATCAATTATTTTATATAGTGTGATGTTTATAAACTGTAATATTTAAACAGCATTAAGCTGTTGCACATGCGCTTTACAGATTTTAACTATAAATGACTGAATACTAACACTTCAAACAACTAATTTTTAAATACATGGAAACAAATACCTAATGGAATATTAAAGAACTTAGAATTTTGCATCATAAAATTTAAAAATTAATTCAGAAAATTAATCATCACTTGAATTTATTAAAATGAAATTAACAGCTCAAGTCCTTTATTTTAACAAAATATCTAATTAAAAGCTAAACTATTTCAAGCTAATCATTATATTTATTCAAAAAGTTTCATACAGTGAATATTTAGCCATAAACGCAAAAGATTTACACATTCTGTTTTAATTATAGATATTAAATTAATTAAGAATCAAAACAACTGCCAGGAAGACACTGTATCGAACTGAATTTTTATCCAGATTCCACGCATCGAAAAATACAAGCAGTTGTTTGTTCTTGCTCATCTGAGATTTTTTACTAGTTTCATTTCTTATAATATAATTAATATCTCACTCATTCCATTCTAATTAAAATAATAGATCAACTCTTAAAATATAAACTACCCTAACACTAATATCTTTGTTTCTCTTCTTATAAAATTAATGAAGTGACTAATTACAATAAAATTTAAATTATTATCCTTCCACATATTTTAGATAATCAAGTTTTACAAAGAAATTATTCAACTTATTCAACAATAATTTCATTTCAAGCATAAGTGATCACTTTTACATACTCCAAAAATGAGTACTATTCAATAAGCCATATATGTCTATTAGCTTCGATTCAATTCTTATCCCTAAATGTGCTTAACAGTTTGAACTATATAATATTTATATCTTTCTTCCATATTTATTTTCCAACTTACTGCTAAATCATTAAGCCTGCATTATTTTAAATGGAAAAACATTTTGTAGTTTTATTTTTCATAATTTTATATGTAAAATAAGTCAATTATTTTATATAGCGATGTTTTTAATAAACAATAATATTTGAACAGCATTAAACTGTTGCACATGCGCTTTGGATTTTAAATATAAAATGAATGAATACTAACACTTCAATACATGATAAAGTCTTTGGAAAAGGTAGAATGGTCTTTTTTTTTTTTTAGAACCCAAACGCTTTTGTATGGGTGAATCTTAAGTGTTTGAAAGTGAAAGCGTGAAGATATTAAATAATCACTTTAAATTACTTTTACATGCTTGAATGAATGACGCTGGTGAAATTTATTAGAATTTACGTTAGTTAAAGTGATTATTTAATATCTTCACGCTTTCACTTTCAAACACTTAAGATTCGCTCATACAAAAGCGTTTGGGTTCGAAAAGATAGATGGCCATCATGTGGTTGAAGTGTTAGTATTCATTCATTTTATATTTAAAATCCAAAGCGCATGTGCAACAGTTTAATGCTATTTAAATATTATAATTTTATATGATAAATGTTAATAAATTATGCTTGACTTGTATTAAGAGAATATATATATATAATTTAGTGTAGTGATATTAAAAGAAACACTATCATGTTTATAAATTTCAGTCTTTAATATCTCAATCAAATGCATATCTTTTAACACTGTCGTCAGGAAACATCTACCAACTTTAATGATTCAGATAATTGTAATAAAGAATATAATCTACAATTTAAAACTTCATTTGAATAAAAGTCGAATTTCTTTTAGTTTTATGGAATGTTTTCATTAAATCTAATAACATTCAGCATACAAAAACAAATTTTAACTTTTATCAAAAAAATCTATAAACTCCCTCTCAAAACATCACTTTTTAGTATCATTAATCAACATTCTCTTTTTTCTTTTAATTTGCAAATTACACATTAAATATCTAGTATACTAACACTTTTATTGCAAACAATTATTTGTCTTTTTGCTCATGGAAATAAAAAAAATAGTATTATTATAACGAAAAAAAAGTAAAAACATATGAATTTTAATGGGCTGTCTTTGCATTTAATAAGCTCTTTTTATTTATAAAAATCGACCATTGTTTTGCATAATTGCAAAATTATTTTTCAAGCATACTAAATTAGTGATATTTTCACCCAGATACTCATCTCATTTTTATATAATAATTTCATCAGAGATTTAATAACACACTATTTGTAAAATGTACCGATACCAAAATTTTATTTTCTAACAAATTAAATATTAAAATAAAAGTATTCATTATTTTACTTTTTAGAATGGCTTTGAATTAATCTTCGTAGATAAATGGTGTCTGCCTCTCAAAAAAAACCATGTTTAAGTTCATCATAATATACTTTTTAGACAGATTTCTTATCCTTTATTTGAGTTAGTTCTCAATATAATAAAAATACTGTTTACAAGAGTAGGTTTAATATCATATTTCAATTGTTTTTATGATAAATCTTACTGTTCAACTCTAAATGAATTTATTCTATGCATTAATGATAGGAGACATATCTCATTTTTAGATATAAATTGGAAAAAAATAACTATTATTGAGGAGGAAAAAAAATATTGCCATGCTGTACCGTATCATTTCTTGTCAATCCATCCTCAGATTAACATTTTAAAAGTCATTAATTTTAATGATGGAATATTGTGATTCTTATCAAAAATAGATGCCAAAAATTTATATATCAAACGATGTTACTGTAGTTTATTATGTCTTCTAAATAAATAATGTCAATATTTTAATATTGACTTTTATAAAATTAAATACTTAGATTTTGTTAATTAAAATAAGTCATAAAAGCTCTTAATACTAATTATTTTTATCCATTAGAATGATCTTTTACACTAGAAATATCACTAGTTCTTTCTGTGTAGGAAAAAAAACTGTTGAATGCTTTCTTTTTTGTATTTCACTGCAATAAATACAAAAATATATCCATCATCATCCACTTTCATACATCATGTATTGATAAACACTATAAAATCCCATAAATCAACCTAGTGTGATTATACATAATGTATGGAAACCACTAATCAACTTTTCTCTTAAGGAAAAAGTGAAGAAATCAGAATGAACATCAGAGATAAGTATATGAAATTTCTACTGACTGTTGCCTTTGGCAAGATGGTTCAGTTGGTTAAAATATTACCTTAAAAATTCAATATTCATGCTAGTACTGTCACTGATCAGGCCAGCAACACTTGAAGAACAGGGAAGAACTTATACATTTCAAAATCTTGTGCATATACTAACCTGTGTGCCATTACTAAGAGTTGAATATATTTGAAATATTATATAAAATTATTTTTTTCTAAAGACATTTAATACTGTATTAGATTATGGAAATAAATGCACCTAAGACATCACCCAATGATATATCAAACTTTAGATATTATGAAAAAATAAGTCTAAATCTGGACAAAGTAGAAATAATTTAATTTTCTTGTGTAAATATAAATCTGAAAGGATAATTCTTAAAGGTTTGCAACTAAAACCTTCAATTCATTCCCAGAGAGCTGATAAAATGACTCAGAGAGCAAGTGAAGCTCTGTTAAGAGAAAGACTAAATGCTCAAAGGTTTTCTAAGTATCAAACCTTGTATTGCATTAACAATGTAGAATATTTTGTAAAAAATAAACTCCCTAATGAAGACTTCACAAGAGTTTCTCAAGAGGTAAGAAAATCATATTCTACATTACATGGAAAAATAAAAGTATGCCAAAAGAATAAACTTGCTAACCTACATGGGCATATCAGAAATCATAATGTACCAAGCAATGTATTAGCTTCTACTGTTAAAAATCACAGTTCCAAACATCTAACAGATACTAAAATTTCTGTTTTTAAAAGAAGATTAAACTTTGCCATATTTGCAATATAAGTATACCCTGAAGCTCTCATCACAGATAATGATTCTGGTTTTACTTTGGGAAAGCACAAAGAATACTTAGAGATTAGAGGCAGTAAACATCCACCACACTACCCCAAGAGTAATGGATTAGTCAAAAATGCAGTAACCAACTTAAACTTGCACTATAAAAAGAAAAGTCAACAAAAATGCAAAAAAACACTGCACTGCATATTATTACACCAACAACTCTATACTAACATCAGTGAGTGTAGTGTCTCAGCTGAACTATTATTGAAATGGAGGTTAAGGACAGAACTGACCCTGCTACTGCCAAAAAACATGTATACACAGGCCAAAACAGAACATAAAGCATTCATAGTGGGAGAAAAGGTGTGGATCAGAGATAGTCTATATAAAACATGGATAAAGAAAAAAATTGTCAACTTAACATCCAAATTTATAGTAGTTATGAGAAAGAGGATGATGTAGTATACAAGAAATACAACAACTACATATGCCACCATAGTTCTTCAAGTTGGGAGAACAAATAAACCTGGCAGAAGTAGAACTGTCAAACTGACAGAGACAAAAGCAAAGATAGATAAACTGCAAACTGGACAACTAGATACTCAACAAGAATGAGTGGTAGATGATCATACACTACAAAGGGAAGAGATATACAAATAGAAGTGGAAAACAAGGAGAACAGTAAAGAAAGATGGCCATGGCCACACAGAAAGAAACTGTCACCCAAATTCTTAAAAGACTATGATAAATGAGGGAGAAAATTTTGTGCACTATTCTGGACTCTATGTATACATACAGAGAAAAATGTATTTATTTCATGGGTACTTCTAGTTCTGTGTAGTGGGTAAGGAGTGTGATATACTAGCAATACTATTAGCTGAATACAATTATGCATGAATGATATTACATAGAACAAAGAAGGTGCATAGGGGGAGTCAGAAATATGTAATATTTGGTACTATTCTAGATGAAGTATTCGATAATGTTATTCCATTTACAATAATAATTATTTGCTAGAGATTCATTATAATATTATGCCTACATATAAGAATAATAATTGCTGGAGTATCCATTGTAACTAACATTTAATTTGATTTTTATTAGTAAATCCTCTCACATATTAACAACTATTCTTACTGGAATACTAACTTGAATATCACCACAAGAACTATTGGCTAGGTTTATGCATTACTTGCATGGAGTATTATGAACATTATACAATATTGAGCCAGTTAAATATTGGTTAGCCTAACAATTATTTGATCCTCCATGGTTAAACAAAACAATTTTTAATAAATAGAAGAATGTATGATTATTGTTTTTATATTAGTAAAAAATTTAAATACAAAGCAAATATTTTTAAAAATATCTTAAACTGAAACAGCTGATGTAGTAGAAGAGAAAAATATCTTGAAACTAATGATTATGAGTTCATGGAAAATATATTTGACTGACTTTAATTTAAACATAGAGATAGTAATTTAAGTTCTTACATGAGATGATAAAATTCTTAGGATCAGTTCTATAGTTTTTGAAAATATAATTTCTTCAATGAACTTATCTTCTTGAAAGAGTTTGACACTTCTCTATTTTCAATTTCTTAAATAAAGACATTCTTATTGTACATTTTTAAAATGCTTTTGAAGTAATCTTTACACATAAATGGTGACTGCTTCTTTTATAAAAATCATAATATAAGTTCATCATAATATATTTTTTAGATTTTTTTTATCTTTTATATGACTTAATTTCCAATCCAATAGAGATGAGTTTTTATAATAATAGATTTATTATCATCATATATCAATTGATCTGGTGACAATTTTTACTGACAAACATTATATGAACTTAGGTGACATATCTCACTTTTATGCATAAATTAGTATTGAGGGTAAGAATTTTGCTGTTCTTTGCAATAGCATTTCTTACTAACCTATCTGCAAATTAACGTTTAACATTTTAGAGAACATTAATTTTAGTGATGCAATTATTTGGATCCCAATCAGAAGTAAGTTTCACAAGCTGAGAGTCATTATTTTGATTTACTTTTTCTTGTACTAGATGTTTGTGCAAAAACCTTCTTTTTTCAAATTTGTAATTTCTTATTATGGGCTTAATAGTTGTTGTTTTATAAAATAATTTCTTTTTGAATGTAAAAATTATTTAGAATCCTAATAATTATTTTTAAAATGTAAAATACAAAAATAGTCACAATATTAATGTGAAAACTGAACTTACTTCTTTTCTGCTGTGAAAAACTGAAAAAAATCCTTTTTTTTTTTTTAATCCTAGGATCAATTCACAGTTTTCAATAGACTTGGTAAACACTTTATGCATACACAGAGACTAAACTCTCCATACAATAGTGCCATCAATGCAAGCCAGAGAAATCAATGGATGCAAGAATGTTTGTGCATAAAATCCCTATCTAGTGCTGACTCATCCAATATCCCCAGACTAGTTTCCAGCTTGTGGCTTTCATCAATGAGAAATCTTACATCTGAGAGCACTACATGTAGATCATGTGGTGTTTGTGGTTTGACTACTTTATATTTGTTGGAGTTAATAATCCCACAAGTTAGGAGTTAATGTCATTTATAATATGAAAATTTTATGAATGACCTCAAACATAGTGTAGTACTGTAATAATATAATAAACAATTGATGTAAAATAAAGTTAATGGCATTTCAAAATCTGGTTCTGACAAAACTATATATATAAATTTATTTTTGTAAATAATTATTTTCATATTATTTTTTATAATTACAAAGAATTAGCACATTATGTTTATGAAAATATAACAATACATATATTTAAATCATGTGAGAGGAAACCAAACTTTCAGACCTATGCTATTGGTATTAACCTGCTTGCACTCGCTCATCAATAAAGTATTTCAAAAGCATAGGTGAATCATCTTTGCTTACAGCTTATTTTTATATAAACCAACATTCATTGTTTATGCTTAATTCAGAACATGATTCCGTTATGAGTCTGAAAGGTTTGTTTTCTTCTCACATGATTTACATATATAGATCTGTAATACATTAATTACGGGCATTTAAAATTAATATAATTCAAAATTGTGGATATTTAAAAATGAGATGCTGTCTCTTCTCTACACTAGATGGAATTAAATTTGTACAAATAATTTCTCATTTGAATTATCAGGTTCACAATGAAATCTAGTCCTGAATTAAGTACAGTCAATAGGTATTGGTTTATATAAAACTAAACTCTAAGCATACGTAATTAATTGACCTACACTTTTGAAACACTTATTGATGGGTGAATTCAGACAGGGTAATACTAATAGTGCATGTCTGAAAAATTGGTTTTCTCTCATATTATTTACATATATAGATTGTTAATATACCAATGTCTTCAAGTTCAGGTGAAAAGGTATAAATAATAAACATAAATTAATTAATTGCACTGAGCCAGCTTTTATATATTTTCGTGAGAAGAGTTAATACGTTGAGAAATACATATATTTATAAACTTACACTGAAAATTTGATAAAACTGATTCATTCCATTGTTATAAATAATAAAATCATTACATTTACTCATCATCATAAATTGAAATGCCTCAATCAGTAACAGTAGTCGATTTTATCAATTCATATTTGAAGTCTCCATATGTTTATTAATGAATTATAATTAAATTATTCTCTTAATCCTATATAAAACTTTGCTTACTTAGTGAAGACTCTAAAGTTATGACAAAAATAATGATTAAATTATAATCTACAATGTTTTATTTTTTATAACTTTAATTTTAAATCTATTATTTACCCAGCACTTAAAAAAAAGATCAAATCCTGTATTTCCAAAAAAAAATTCATAATTTGAATTACCAATTATTATTGTTTTTTTTATCCTCCGACGCAAAAAATCCTTTTATTTACATAAGCATTGAAATGAAGAATTTTAAAACTTCTGAAATTTTTTAAAGACCAAAATATGAAATCAAATATGCGTGTATATATGTGTGTGTACGTTTTCAAAACTAGTGAAGTACTTGAAAGTTACAATAAATTTTGTAAATGAAAATAAATGTACGCTAAATTGTTAATTTTACTGAATTATATTCAGCAACACAAAGACTTTCAATCTTGATTCGATTATATTTCTACTATATTTCAGCAATATGTAAATAAATGCACAAAATGTTTTCAAAATATAATATTTCATTTTACAAAACGAAAACATTGAACAACATTTGTTTTAGTAAGCAATATTTTCAAAGTACCTTAGTGATCGTCTTTATGAAAAACATTTTCAATGTTTTATTTTTTAGCAGTTAAATTATAAGGTATTGAATTATGAGAAATATAACATTAATGAGGCGGACTTGAATAGCAATAATAGTAAAAATGTTTTTAATTGTAAATTAGTGTTCAGGCCAATGTACATGCGCTTTACTGATTTTAAACTATATGTAAATGTTTTTATAAATCTGAAAAAATCTGACATCTTCCCAGTATGTCTACATCTTTTTGCTTTTCAATCTAATTACACTTTTAAATTGTCTATCCTGTGTATATTAATGTATATGCAGTGCAACCTCATTCAACATACACTTTTTCCACTACATTAAAAATTTGAATAATGACTGTTAAGTCATACAATGAATGCATTTTGTAAGGCTTTGTTATCAATTCAATTTACCTAATTCAAATCATCAGCTTCACTTTTCAAAACCTTTTAATCTTTAGACATAAAATATAAAACAATTAGTTTTTAAATGATCTTTATTTTTTTTCATGACACCATGTCACTTCATAAATTTCAGTGTTAAACTGCATTAAGCTTAAACTTAATTCACTTTCTTCCATATAATTTCTTTAAACAAATGTATTTTAAATTAATACCACTAAACATTCAATACCTTTTAATTTAAACATAACTAAATTGGGACTTAAACTGCATCACTTATTTTTTATATAAGTGAGCTTCAATTTAAATAATTGTGTCAGAATTAAATTATTTTTTAGTTTCATTATACTAAAAATATTTTTGAAAATAATGAAAATATATTTAACAATGAAATTATTTCAAGAAAGAAAAAAAAACTTATCTATATGTTTACTAATGCAAATAATTTCTACCATAATCTTGCATATAAGATGATTAAATTAATGAACACAAATGCAACAATAAACACTATTGGCTGCCATGGCATGCATGTGTGAAACATGTTTTGAAAGGTTTTATTTTACTTTTTTATTAAATTTCTTACATTTTGTGAAGTTTTATTATCAATTCAGTATCTTAAACAATAAAAATGCTGCAAATATATTTTTTGAAAAAAATTTAAAATATAGTGCATAATAATTTTAACTAAGAACTAAAAAAGTAAATTACAAAACTATTTTCAAGCTATGAGATCTATGTGTTAAATATAGAATACATTTAGAAAACATAAAAATGAAATAAAAAATTCACATGGATGAAATACAAAAAAACTTTACATGTCATAAAAGGAACACAACAAATAGAAATTAAATGAAAAGCAAATAGCAGATGAAAATATCTATGTAGTATTATTTACAGTTTAAAAGTTTGATTTTAGTTTAAATTTATATATACAATATAGTGTAACATAAAGTAACTTTATATGTTTTTAAACTCATATTTTTGATATTGATATATTTTTTTTCTTTAATCGCTTATTTTGGCATGTTTTGAGGGTATTATGATGACACTGTGATTGCTATATCTTTCTTTAATATTTTGAATTATATATAACCTTAAATTACTGTATGCCATTTTATTTTACCACAGAAATTCATTTTAAAATATTAATTAAACAAAATTGTAGATATCAACATCTGATGAACCTTTATAAAACTATGATATATAATTTCCATATCAAAAAAATCTGATCTGCCTCTTTTTGATCTTAATAGAAATGACAAATTCTGATTGGTCAATTGTTTATCCTGAGACCAAATAATGGAAAAACTATGTTCAAAAGAAATTTGTAATTTTCAATAATTTGTTTACATATTAAAGATTATTTCAGCAATATTTTTAAAATACTTATTTTAAACCAACATCTTATGTGACTACAATTAGATTTTATTTAAAAATATTTGTTTTTTTTTAAATACAAGTCATAAAAGGTGAATTATGGAAAAGTGGAAATACTTTTTATGGACTAATAGGAATAACTTTTTGTCAATACTGGTAAAGAAATTTTTTTTAAAAATTTAATAACAATAAATTTCATGTTTAATTTTAACATATATTTTCTTTCTTTAACCTGATTAGCAGCAAACTCCACCTTTCTATTTTGGATAGACTCTCACACTCCATATTTGAACATTTTATTTTTACAATTAAATCTTTTTTATATATAATATATTGATAATCTTGCATTAGTTCTTACAAATGTAAACTTTCAAGCAATAGACATTCTACAAGGTCATATTTGACATTTGCAAAATATAAAAATAAATTTCTAAATAAAATTCTTATCTATAACAATAGTGCTTGGCATCATTAAACAAATTTATCTATTCAAAAAGTTAATAGAAGGAAATATTAGATATTTGAATTCTATATTATTAAAATGATAAATTTAGGATTAGTTATCATAAAAGAAAGAAAAAACATTAAAAGTAAAAATATTATTTATTGTTATTAAAATTTTTAAAAATAATTTCTTTATCATGAAGATGGAATCTAGTTTCTATAAAAACTGTTTCCACTTTACTGTAATAAAAATATTAAAAGAAATTTTTTTAAAAAATAAATATTTTCAAAGACAATCTTTTTTTCGTAACATAAGTTTTTGATTTAAAACAAGTTTGTTAAAATAATCTTTAATTTGTAAACAAATTACTGAAAATTACAATTTTTTTTAGGAGTGTAAATTATTATATTATTTGGCTTTGGGTTAAGGCATTTCCCCAATCAGAAATTTTTATTTATTGACTTCTAGGACACATCCATCATGGCATTAACATGCAAATAGACTACTACCAATTATGGATATATACATAATGATTATGTGATACTATATATATATAATGTAAAGTTATATGTTCATGTATATTTGTATTTTGTTTGTTACAGTTCTGAAGAAGATTGTTGGGGCAATCAAAACTTTTATAGTGGGTTGTAATAAAAGCATTGTAAAACAGTAAAGATCATAAATGATTTAATATTACATGCAAAAGGCTATTGCCATTGTCTAAAATATCTATATAATGCTGCCACCTTCAGATTTTTTAACTAATAATTTTAAAATTATAAGTACATATGGAGATGTATGGTTATATAAGGTTTATAACAACCTAGAGAAGATATAATAATTACACCATTATTATAATATCTAAAACCACAAAATCTGCACAAGATTGACATAGTTTTTACCACAAACCATTAATAAAAATTTGCTTTAAATTTCTTTTGAATTTAAAATTTGCTTTAAATTTCTTTTGAATTTAAAAACTGGAATTCAACTATCTAATATTTTATTCTACTATTTGAATAGATAAAATTATATCTAATATGCAAAAAATTATTGTGAAAATATGCAAAGTACTGAATTATTATATTAGCACATGTTGGAAGTCATAAAATCTGCAAATCTAAGAGTTTTTGATGTTTACTGAACAGTTTATATGAGTCTAGATACAACATAAAATTTTAAATATTTTTGAAAAACATTTACACTTTGTTATATATATATGTGTGTGTGTATATATTGAACCGGATACATTATTCACTTCAAAGGTGATCCTTGAGAAATCAAAACCAAAATGTACAGTTATTACAGATTTTAAAAGAAAATTGTATTTAAAAATTTTGTATTTTATTTCTTTTTACTTTATTAAGAGTACATGTTATAGCTCACATACTCAATCATATTTTCCACATTATATAATTTTAATTTGAAAAGACATTTAGTTAAGATAATCATTTTCTTTTGCATTTTGGTTTTAATCTATTTTAAAAGATGAGACTTATTTTTTCACTTATTTAGATTTATTTGTTTGGAAAAAAGATAAGATCCCTGGTTAGATTTCATTTTTAATCAAGATTATGTGGGAGAGAAAGATAGCCCTGGTAAAATTTGTAATCAAGATTAGGTGGGAGATAACAATTTCATATAAAAGCTCTATGTTTTGTTTGAGAGAAAACTTTTTTTTTAGAATTTTTGCTAATTGCAAATGACTAATCTTATATTTGCTATTTGACAATTGCTGATTGCTGTGCTATGAAGAATTGCTGTGCTAATTGCAAATAGAAGAAGTGAATACATGAAAACCAACCAGAATACAGAAACTAACCACCTTAAAAAACTGCATTAAAAGTATGCCATGCTAAACCTTTCTAGGGCAAACCCTGGAGCTTAAAATTGTGTTACTATGAATATGTCCTAATGTCCTACTCCAGGAGTGATCATGAATATTGCCTTCATCCTGCTGACTAGATTACAGGAGATCCAAACCTTTGTGATAAACTCTAGATAGAAATAAACTGTGCACCCTGCTGGAAGGAATCAGCTGGACAGAATATTACACCTTGAAGGTAAAACAACATTTATATATCATAACCAGGGCTTCACTCTCTTTTCTTAAGTCTCAGCTTGACACAAAAGTAATACAAACAATTATTTGTAATAACTTAGATAAGTATTTTTTATTGTATATATTATTTTATTAATGGAATCTATAATCATAGAGTCTTAGTTTTAAGATTTTATATTTTAAATTTACTTGTTGGAGTTGGTATTGTGAGTTTATATTTTATACTTATTGTTTTTGTTTCTTATATCAATTATTGTTAACTGCTTTGGTAGACAAGTAATTTTCTTTTTAATTCACCTATCTTCTTTTTATTTAAAAATAAATTAGTTCAATGTGTGTTTGCATTTCATGTAGACAGTAAATATTTTGGCTAGCAATTTATCAATTATATAGTTATGTTTTTCTTAAACCCTAAAGATTGTTTTCCTATATTTCAGATTATGTAAAATTGTAATCTTTTCATTGTGCTTGTATGGAGTTAACATTAAAAGTCATATTGTAATGATCTTTTTATGTGTGTTTGCAGGCATATGACATTCCTATTACATTCTGATGTTTTACCAGGTTTTAGGGACAGATCACTCTGTACTATTTTTTGACTTCAATACAATATCTTTTTTTTAAATCTCTAAATAAAGAAAAGTGAAATTTGTTTAGATAAATTTCTGGCAGGAAGAAGTTATAAATCCCTTTAATTCTTAAGTGAGAAAATGAACTTATCTTCCAAAGTATCTGATGCTAGAATATTCACTTACACTCTCTGATAAACAAGGTAGAGAAATTTAAGTGAAACTTTTATACTTTGTTTGACATACATATTTTTATTCAATAAATTATTAACAATTATTAAGAATTATAGTTGTTTTTGTCTAACGTTCATTTCTGTGTCCTGTCTCTCATTTATCCGAACAATGTTTAAGATCTCTTTCTCTCCCTGCATCTAGGTGGCAGCATTTATCATCATCAACTTTTTGATCACAAATTAAATTTTCTAAGTGATGTGATGTGATGCAAATGAACTGTATTGGATTTAAATTTAAAGTTAGTCATATTAGCATCTTGAAGCACTATGATAATGGAGCAGAAAAGCCAAATAAACATTTGCCTTAATGACAAATGTATCCTGAGGCTGTCCTTAATGGAGAACTAAATATCTAGTTATCTTCATTATCCTGCAATGCATTTTAAATGAAATAAAATTTTATAATTTGGATTTAAATATGAAATTTAAAAACTCATTCAGAAATGATACTGTTGTTTAAATCACATTACTTACTTATCTATTCTTGAAATATTTGCTTGATGCTATAATTACTACAGCAGTCTAAAGTTTTCCAGATAAACATCTATGTATTGGACAATTATTTTTAAAAAATAAATGTTAACTGATGAATGTTATCTTTATCTGGAAAAATCCTTTATCTTTGGATAATTATTGTTAAAATGAATTTTTAACTAATTGATTTTATCTTCATAAATATTTTGAAAAAAATTATAATTTATGAATGCCCCTTCTTAAGTGATTAATAACTATATTCCACGCTTAGAAATGAAACAACTTATTGTGATTCTGTAGAATAATTTTAAATCGCTATTAGTGGATATAGAGGATTATTTATTTTATCCCATATATAATAAATAAAACAATTTAGTGTGATTTTAAAATAATTTAAACTTACTATTATTAGAGTGTATTAGAAATCTCAAACTTCATTGCTAATTATTCTATTATAAGGATGAAAATTTGTTTCACCATTTACTACAACTTTACAATGTAAACCACCAAAGGATTCAATCCCTTGAAAATATTTTGAAATGTTTGCCTCAGAGTAGATATTTTGAACATTTTAAAACATTTTGAATTAATTTAAGTTATAAGGATGTATTATATTTTTCATATTTGTTTAATTGTTATAATATCTAGAGTTATCTTGTTCAGTTAAAGTTTACACAAAAAGCAAGATATATATAATAAAAGAATATACAGGCACTATATTAAATTTATGATTACAATTTAGTATTAGTGTGAGCTATTGATTCTTTTTACTATGGAGATCAGTTATTAATATTTAAAGTTATTTAATAATTATTTATAGTTATATAATATATTGGTAGTATTAATTATTTATTATTTATAGGTAAATCATAATATTTGACATTTTTATTTTTTATTGATCTGTTAATTTAATTTTATATTTCTATAATTAAAGATATGTGTAATATATAATTAAGTTAATTTATAAATATTACTCTTCATATTTATTCCTATAGGTACTTTTAAACTTTATAAAGATTATATTGTATATTCAAATATACTTGTAGTACTGCTACTTGTATAAATATTATTGTCAAGTCGAGAGGTCAGCCTTGCATTTGCAGGCAGTTGCCCGGGTTGCGGGTTCGCGTCCCGGCCGATGCTATGACACTTAAAAAAAAAAAATATTGTATTCTCATTTTATTCATAATATATTGATAAACCTTTATAAAATGCTACCAATACTTATTGAAATCGGGTTAATTAAAGCCATACTTTAAGAAGAATATAAGGTGTTTGACAAAATTAAATCTCTAACGTAAATACCAAGAAGAAATGGATCTTATTATATAATTAAAGACACGATAAAACATTCTCTTATTTATAATAATAAAAACACACACACATTCTTTTGCTTTGTTTATTAATTATAACAAAGTCTTTTGAATAAATTTTGACAACTTTGTTTTATATCACACATTTGCATGTGCTTACTGTTGCATCTCAGACAGCCAATCAGATGTTAAGATAGCAGTCTGAAGAGCGATCAACCCTACCACACATTTAGGTAATAAAGTAGGAATTATTTTATCACAAGAATATTTATAATAATTGTGGAGAACTTATTATTATGGCTATCTTGTTTATTTAAAATATTATTCTATTTTTAATTGTTAATGAATTAATTACATATTTTGTAATTATCTTGTTTTGTCATTAATTAATTAATACTTATCATCTACTAATTTTTTAAATAAATATGATCACATGATTTTATAATTATTGTATATTATCCAAAAGCATAACTGCTTGATACAAAATGTTGTTCATTATTTTATACTCTCATTTTAATATTTAGTTGATTAAGATATGAATTAAGTACAATAAAACGTTCTTTGCTATTTAATCATATCAATAATAATAATTTATAATTTAAAATTTTAATAATAGTATTTACTATACATTAATCCTTAAATACAAAGATATTATATATACTTTTAAGTTAGATGTAATTAGAAAGGATTTAAACCCAGACTTTCAAACTCCCTTTAGTTATTTACTCCATCTTATACAACTGATATACATGAAATACATATATTGGAAATCATTTATATTTTTGTATGTTGTGTGTATCAGTTGTATAATATGGAGTGAATGACTAAAGTGCCTGAAAGTCTGGGTTCAAATTCCCTCTAATTACATTTTAATTCTATAACCCTAAGATAACTTATTATCAAATTTATGTAATATGAAAGCTTGCTAATCCAATTATATGAATGTTATAGGATTTAATTCTTCTTGTAAATTCAATTATATTTTAAGTTAAGTAGAACCCTGAGATATTATTGTATACATCTGTATAGTGATTCTTTAAAAGAAATATTTGTTTATCATAAAGATTCTAGTAAAGTGATCATCCAAGTGTTTTAAAAGATTAGTTCAACATTTTTCAATTGCTACATGAATGAAATTTCTATTATTGTATTTTTGACCAGTTACAATATATATATAATAAATTAAATTTGATGACTGTATTGTTTTTAAAATTTATGTAATATTACAATATATATATATGTGATAATTTTGTCTAAAAAAATTATTAAAATAAAAAAAATCTCTGTAAAAGAGTTGAAATAAAAGTTGAAAAATAATTAATTAAAAGTGGGAAAGGGGTTTTATTAAAGTTAAACTAAAATGTTTAATAAAAGGAAGTAAAGTTTTTCCTAATTAGTATTCCTAAAAGTAAATAATTGAAAGTTTAAAATATATATATAAATCTCTTTTCATTCCAGCTTATTACAATAAATTATATATGTGCATGGAGTGTAAATAAATGTATGCATGTTAGAATAATATTAATATATATATATATGTAAATGAAAATTTAAAAAGAAATTATATATGGAAAACACAGCGATGGCTATTAAGTTAAATAAAGATTTTAAAAAACCACACCAGTGGTGGGCTACTAGTTAAAAATATAAAAAAACAATACGTTTATGAAAGCTACTACTAATTAAACAATTGTCAAAAACACGTTGTCATAGGATTAATTACCAATGGAATTTGACAACAGATATCGGAGGATATTACATAGACAACATGTCGCAGGTATAAATAGACTTTTTTTTTATTGGACAATTAATTGAGAGAGTTTTTTCAGTCTAGTTTGCAGTGACAGTCTTATTTCAGTTCAGACAACAGAGCAGTTTCTATTATGTATCCAGAAACAAAAATGCATTGTTGAGCAGCTTTTGGAAATATACGCTCTTGCTTCAGCCTTTTAGTCCAACAAGATCATCAAAACCTGCCTGTGAAATAATGTCTGCATAACAACTCAGAAATCCTCCATCAAATGTTCAACTGTCTTCAAGAATAAAACCAATGGATTTACATAAAATCTCTTCAAGAAATGTCCAAATCTAACCGCTTAGATATAATCCATCAGAAGCAGCAGAAGCAGCCAACAACAAGCAATATCCACGTTCCAAAAATCCTAGGTAAACATTTTATTATTATCATTTATACATAGTAGCCACCGCTGAAATTCATCAATCTTACAGAGTAAAGTAGTTTGAATTCTTAAGCATTCATAAAATGAACTATTGATGTGTGTGTGTGGGAATGTAAGATAATTTAACGATGTCACATATTATTTATGTTTTTCACCAGATATGTTATAATGTGTTAATTTAAAAATGTGCATGTATTAAATTAGATTATCAAGATGTTTAAATTTAGTAAATTAATGTTGGTTTATAAATTATCTTTAAAACTTAATTAATGTTGATTAAAATAAATTGTCTTCAAACTTAAAACTTTATTTGTCGGTCAATTCTTTTTACCAACCTTTTTATTAATTCTTTCCACCACTAATTTTGTATAATTTTGTTATTGAATTAAAATTAGACTGAGCTAGTTTTAGGGAATGTTTTGAACACTGGATTATGAGCCTACTGCCTGAATATGTTAGTCATAAGACTAGCTGGTGCCCCGGGGTTTACCCTGAAACAAATAAAGTATTTGGATAGTAGGGGTTTGAATCTAGCAGCCAAGATGGGCCATTGTTGATAGTTAAAGCTATCAATAAGATCTCCCATTTTGCTCAAATGTGCCGGTTCATTCACGTAACATTTATAAGATTATAAATGTATTACGAAGGAGTTTGAAACCGGCCAAAACTTATATATATGAATAAGTAAGTGGTTTCAGCGGTTTGACCCGGTACATAAATGGCTCTTCCAACGTTTGGGGCTGGACCTAAGAAACAATAGTAAATAAATACTTTGTTTCTTGTTTTAAAAAAAATTTTCTATACAAAAGCTAAATTACGTATGTTAAAGCATTTTAATTTTTTTTTTTTTTAAAAAAAAAAAAAGAATTGACCGAAAACTTTGTTTTCTTTAAATGAAAAGAGATTTATGCTATTTACATTATCTAAAATAAATCATTATGTTAAATCAGAGACAGTTGGATGTTTGGGTGGAGTTAAAGCATTAAGATCGGGTGGAGAAAAATGGACAAAGGAGGGGCGGAGTCAGCGTGTATTTCCAGTTTAGTAAGAAATAAATAAAATAGAAATTAGTAAACTTATGAGCATGAATAAAATATAATATTAAAGAAAAATAATATAAAAAAGTAAAGTTTAAAAGTATAAATATGACAAGAAATAAACCTAGAATGGAGACTCAAGGTAAAAAAACAGACAATGTTCCCAGCGAGGAACAAAATAAAACCAAAACTAGTGAAATAGAAAAGGTCCCCAGTGAAGAAAAAATGGAAACTCAAGCGAAAGAAGTAGAGAATGCTTCTAGTGAGGAACAAAAAGATAAAAACAAAAAAGAGGTTGAGAAAAAAGAAGAAAAAAGAGAAATCATAGCTTTACTAACCAGCATGTTTGAAAAACAAAAAGAAACAGCCAAAGAATATAAAAAAATAGCCCAGGAGCTTAAAAACCAAAATAATGAAATGAAGAGTAAATTGGAAGGGCAAGCTGAAATGCTTGAAAAGTTAAAGGACAAGATCAAAATGGGCCAGAATAAAATAAAAGAAGAAATTAGGGAAGAAATAGAAGAGATTAAAACACAAGTAGAAAATCAAATAGAGACTGCTTACCAAGTAATAGAAAAAAATAAGATAGAAGACAGAAAAGTAATTGAAGAAATAAAAGCCAGAATGACGGATTTAGCTTGGAAAGTAAATCAAAAGAATAGTAAAAATAATTCACAAATGGAAATAAAACAGTGAGACCACTTGAGTGCAAACATGCACATTATAAACAATCCGGCAATCGTGAACCAGTTTTTAAAAATACGGATATTTTCTGGCCATCAAGGTGAAGCTCCTATGGAGCATTTAAATAGTTTGGAGTCCTATTTCACTCTGAATCAATTAAGTGAGGAGGGTATGATCGCAATAGCATGTAGCCATTTACAAGGGGGTCTCAATCTTGGTGGGATTCTTTATATAAAAAACTCGTCACTTTTGCTGAATATAAAATTGCTGTTTTAGCTAGTTATTGGAACGAAGATTATCAGGAAAATCTTCGTCACCAGATTTTGCAAGATAAATGGTGACCTGGTGAACCGTTCATTTCTTCTTTTAGAAGGCAAGTGGCAAAATTACACTCTTTAACAGCAGACCCACTATCTGAACAACAAATTGTCAGGATAGTCTGCCATAGTTTTCCTCATAATGTCGAGCAAATGCTCATAGGAACTGAAAGGAAAACAGTGGAACAAATGGCAGAATTGTTGAGTGCTTTCAACAGTGCTAGACCAACTTTTGGTATGAGAGATAGGGGATTCAAACCCCAACTTAGAGAGCTGGCTGTAAAAGCCGTAAGATATAGTCATAGGTCGAATTTGGAAGTCCCCAAAGGAGATGTTATTCTAATAGTCCCAAGAGAACAAGAATCTTTCAAAGAACCGACAGTGATCCTGACATCCCTCATACTAGATTTAAGGAAAGGCCCAGGGGTGATTCTTAATCCCCCAGCACGAGTAGCTATATGCAGAAAAAAATATATAATAAAGAACTGCCAGACAAAAATTAAAAATATGTAATCTGATGGATTCGCTGGCTTGACCTAGTTATTAACGACCACGGACTTGGAATAATGGAAAATGTTTAACAAAGTTGAATGAAATAAAAATAACCTATAGGTTTTTTTTAAACAAATGTAAAAATGAGAATCAAAGTTAGTTTGAATAATGAAAAATGATTAAAGTTAGTCTTAGTAAAATAAAATAACAATCTTAGAGTTTAAAATGTCAAAGCATCTATAAAACAATTTATGTCAAAACCCTCGATTATGTCTTATCGATTATATTGATATCCCAGCTCATAAGTCTAGAACAGAGCGGAGCGTGACACAAACAAAATAAATGTGTAAAATCAAAATAGACAAGCAAAATGAAAATGTTTCTTTTTTTAAAAAAAAAAGGAGGGGGGAGTAAAAATAACACTTTAAAAATTAAAATGAAATAAATAAGTGTATAATGAAAGTATTAATGAAAGTAAAACATTATCAAATAAAATTTAAAAAAAAAGTGTATTAAATTATGATTGAGGTGTATGCAAGTATTTGGGCAAAGAAATTAAAAGTTGGTTTAAATCAGCACAAAATCTATCTGTGTGTTTGAATTGCCTTATACTTTGCTGCCTACTTCTCTTAACATTACATTTATTACCTAATGATGAAAATAAAAACTAAAAATGCACTCTAGAAAAATAAGAATTTGAAGTGGTCAATACTTAGGAAAAGTGATCAACGCACATATTAATTAAGAAAAATGTTCGTAAATAAATAAGTAGGTCAAATAGTTAAAATAAAATCGATAAAATCAAGTTAAATAAATAAGCGTAAATATATCTGTAGTAAATAATAATAAAAAGTGACTCGTGATAAACTAATAGATTTTTTTTTTTTTGGAATACACGCACGGTAATAAAAGGAAGTAAATAAATGATTTAAAGTCAAGTCAAAATATATATATTAGTGTAATAGTGAATCGTAGTAAAGCAAGTTGTTTTTGAATATACGCAAGTTAATAAAAGTTGAGTAAATAATGAATCGTAATAAAGTAAAATAGTTTTTCTGAATACATGCACATAGATAAAAAAGTTGAGTAAGGGTTGAAAATAATATTCGAGATTAGATTATAAATATGAAAACTGATGTCCGTGGTAGTTTAGAATAATATTGTGAGATTAGATTAATACAAATGTTAGAATAATGTTCATATGAAGATAAAAATAATGTTGTAAGATTAGTAATAAAAATATAAAGTAAAACTAAGGTGTATTAAGAGTGTGTAAGTATACATGTGTATATAGTGCACATACACTGGTAATATTCGGTAAATACAATACCTCATGATGCGTATCTTAAATGTATTTATCCAGATATCCTTTTAGGTTATTTTCTTGGCACTACTGCACCTCATGATGCGTGCAAAAAGGGATTTATTTATTATAGATTCCCTGTAAGCAAGTCCAGTAATAACTCGATATCTAGAATATTAGTAGGTGTAGAATTATGCTGCACGTATACACATGTTGTAACGGTCAGAAAATGTGTGACTCGTAAACATAGTGCAGAATTCGACCACCATACAGAACAGCAGCACCATCGAGTAGCGAATCCATCCGTGGTACTGAGTTCGAACATAGTTTATCGGTTCCACAATACAATCCACGAAACAACACATCTGATGCGACATTAGTAAATATTTCCTTAGGCACGGTGGTCAGGGAGATGCAAGAGATTCATGATTTTATTCTCGAGTTAGCCAATAATCAAACTAATATTAATTAAACATTCATATTTACATAATCGAGGAAATATTAGATAGAATGGGTATCGAATAAATGAAACGTAATTGCAGACGTATAGTTTAAAATTATTTATTAATACATTTTAATAAAACAATCTAATAATATTTTATGGACTAACAGCTTCAGTAGTGGGATTTGCGACATGATTATATTTAAAAAAAAAAACATTTATTTATTTAGACATTATTTTATATTGAGGATTTCAGTAGCGGTATTTCCGATACTGAAATGTTTACAAAAGGAATACATTTATTTGAAGGCATAATCTAGCTACCTAAAACTCTCGAGTGAGTATTTCTAATGCATGCATGGAGGGATTTATACCTTTGCAATGCAAGAGTCTAAAGTAAGATTTAAGAGTAATGGCAGACATATATTTATTTAATTAAAATATTTATTTATAACTAAGGGCAAACATTTATTTGAGAGTGAATTATGAAGATAATGCAGAGGCGGAGTGATATATAGAATAATAGAATTGAGCAAAGGAACACGTGGTACACTTTGGAAAGGCGATATGGAATGGCAGTATATTGAAACTGCAATGCCGCGAATGAGTTTATAAAACTGTCAGGCTGGTCTCTGCCACGGCCCGACGAAGTAAGGTGTCACATAAGCATAACCAGGGACAAGCGGTACGTGGCGCAATTTTCCGGCTGGCTGCATGACATTGTCAAATCCTACAGGAGCATTTATTATGTCTGCTTGTGTAGGACGACGGGGGTTAATTTCAACCCTGAAGAATCCGGAATATTTACGGCGGAATGGGTCATCGCGTCTCTAAAATGTAACACATGTATAAGTATAAACGATTATGATAAGATTTAAGTAGATTTCTGGCTCGGCCCCACATTATCAACATTTACTAAAGAACGTTGGCGACTCTCAAAGAAATGTAATTTTCTGGAATTATTCATAATGATTTAATAAATACAAAACATATATAAATTGGGAATTATTATAACTAATACATCAGCCATTTGCGAACTAGTAGACCCTGCATTACAATAAATGAAGCATTGAATGCGTGTCGATTTATATGAAAGTTAAGTTATTAAAGAAAGTAAATATTAATGAAAATTTGACACGCATTCATTGTTTTAAGCGATCATAGATTTAAACTTTGAAAATTGAAATAATTATGAGCATGCAATAATTAAATAATAACTATAGATAGAAATGTAGATTATAGAAATACGCACTCAAGATAGAATGAGGTAAGCTAGATTAGTAGAGAAATTTACACATTATATTAATTATTCAATTTAGTTATACAAATGGTAGTTTTTACATTTTACAATTTAGATAAGTAATATGAAGAAGAGCTATAGCATATTATTAGAGTACTCTAGAGTTTGAACACAAACAAGTACCTGTTTTATAAGAAGTTTTCTTATTCCATGAGTTTAGCAGCAAAAAGTTCACGAGTGGCAATTCTTTCTTGTATTGAGATATTTCATTTAATTTCACAACAGCAGCAGTTTTTTCATTTATTTCAGGCAGCAGATCTTCATGGTGAATTTATGACGGGCAATGGAAAGTTCAGCATCCAATGGGCCATCTCCCGATGGAGAATAATCTAGGTGCTTTACTCGGTCATACCTTGGCAGGAACAAATTATTTTATATATTTTGGAGACTCTCAGTGATCGAGAGCAAAGCTAAAGTGTAAGTGAATGTCTCCAGCAAGTCTAAGATGGCCTCTTTTCTTATCTTGATCTTTCACATTTTTGTTAAGATATTTTTAGGTTCTACTTAATCTGCCCTGAGGATAATCAATGCATTTAGTTGGTTTTTAATTAAAGAAAGCTGCCGTTCTATTGTTTACATTTTACATTTACTAATTAATTTTTGGGGAATTTTTCTTTAATTAATCTATTATCTATCACTGACCAATGCTTTTAAATTTCAAAAACAAAAGGGGAACATAAGATTATTTTAACTTTTAATTAAATATTACATCAGATTTTTTTTTAGAATTCTTATTAAATGAATTTTAAACAAAGCAATAAATACGAACTTTATAATGCAAAATAAATGATTAAAATTATACATTTTTATATAACTAAAAGAAATCTAAATTATATTATTTTATCCCTATTTATTGCCTTTAATTTGAGATCGAAATGTGTGCGTGTTTATGCTGAATTCTACATATATTTATACATTTTTAATATTGTTACACACACAATTCGATATCAAAAAGTTTAAATTTGGGCGGGATAGACCAGTCAGTGAGAGACGACAGAAAAAGGTGAAACTTAAGATTCGAATACGAATCTTACTGTTTCAATGTGTAGGAAGTTATCTATAGCAAAAGGGAATGAGGGTAGTATAGAAATAAGTTTAGTTAAGGATAAGTTTAAAACTGCCGACTGGATAAATTTTAGTACCCGTAATGGACTTGTCAGGGATCATTCCTCTTTCCAAAGCATAAGTCGAAAATGGACAGTTGAAAATTCCTGCCATTTCACAGTGACCCTTTCTTTTTCCAAGTCCGATTAAGAGAATTGGCAAATGAAGTTTCAATTTTATACATGTGTAAGTCGGTGTAAGTCAGCAAATCTGCTTCTGCGTCATTTCCCAAAAGATCCCTGTGCCTCAAAATTGGTTTGTTCTGGTGGTCATTATCCATGATTTAGATCATTGTGAGTAATGTCTTCAGCATAGATAGAAGGAAAGGATAGTCAAAACAGATTGCCCTTTGTACGTTAAGTAAAAGATATTAAAAAGCTAACTTAGAAAAATAATAAATTAATAAATCTTTAGAGTCAAGAATTAAAATTGCAAGAGATAAAATGGTCAAAAATGATGCATTTTACTCTAAAACGGAGGGGGGTGTAATGTGCCAAGGCCAAATTGGCACATGTATTTAAAATAATTTTGTCTAAAAAAATTATTAAAATAAAAAAAATCTTCTGTAAAAGAGTTGAAATAAAAGTTGAAAAATAATTGATTAAAAGTGGGAAGGGGGTTTTATTAAAGTTAAACTAAAATGTTTAATAAAAGGAAGTAAAGTTTTTCCTAATTAGTATTCGTAAAAGTAAATAATTGAAAGTTTAAAAAATATATATATAAATCTCTTTTCATTCCAGCTTATTACAATAAATTATATATGTGCATGTGAGTGTAAATAAATGTATGCGTGTTAGAATAATATTAAAATACATATATGTAAATAAAAGTTAAAAAATAAATTATATTTGGAAAACACAGTGAGGGCCATTAAGTTAAATAAAGATTTTAAAAAACCACACCAGCAGTGGGATACTAATTAAAAATATAAAAAAACAATATGTTTATGAAAGCTACTACTAATTAAACAATCATCAAAAACACGTCATAGGATTAATTACCAATGGAATTCGACAACAGATATTTGCTGTCACAGGTATAAATAGACTTTTTTTATTGGACAATTAATTGAGAGAGTTTTTTCAGTCTAGTTTGCAGTGACAGTCTTATTTCAGTTCAGACAACAGTGCAGTTTCTATTATGTATCCAGAAACAAAAATGCATTGTTGAGCAGCTTTTGGAAATATACACTCATGCTTCAGCCTTTTAGTCCAACAAGATCATCAAAACCTGCCTGTGAAATAATGTCTGCATAACAACTCAGAAATCCTCCATCAAATGTTCAACTGTCTTCAAGAATAAAACCAATGGATTTACATAAAATCTCTTCAAGAAACATCCAAATCTAACTGGTTAAATATAATCCATCAGAAGCAGCAGAAGCAGCCAACAACAAGCAATATCCATGTTCCAAAAATCCTAGGTAAACAATTTATTATTATCATTTATACATAGTAGCCACAGCTGTAATTCGTCAATCTTACAGAGTAAAGTAGTTTGAACTCTTAAGCATGCATAAAATGAGCTATTGATGTGCATGTGTGGGAATGTAAGATAATTTAACAATGTCACATATTATTTATGTTTTTCACAGATATATGTTATAATGTGTTAATTTAAAAATGTGCATGTATTAAATTAGATTATCAAGATGTTTAAATTTAGTAAATTAATGTTGGTTTATAAATTATCTTTAAAACTTAATTAATGTTGATTAAAATAAATTGTCTTCAAACTTAAACTTTATTCATCAGTCAATTCTTTTTACCAACCTTTTTATTAATTCTTTCCACCACTAATTTTGTATAATTTTGTTATTGAATTAAAATTATACAGAGCTAGTTTTAGGGAATGTTTTGAGTGCTGGATTATGAGCATACTGCCCGAATACGTTAGTCATAAGACTAGCTGGCACCCCGGGGTTTACCCCGAAACAAATAAAGTATTTGGATAGTAGGGGTTTGAATCTAGCAGCTAAGATGGGCCATTGTTGATAGTTAAAGCTATCAAGAAGATCTCCCATTTTGCTCGAACGTGGCGGTTCGTTCACGTAACACTTATAAAATTATAAATGTATCACGAAGGATTTTGAAACCAGCCAAAACTTATATATATGAATAAGTAAGTGGTTTCAGCGGTTCGACCCGGTACAATACATATTGTACCATTTATTTATATATGATACAAATATATTGACATTTAGTAAAAGCTAAAAGAAAAAATAAATTTAGTGATATCTTAGCAATTTTAATTTTTTTTTAGTTAGTGTAATTCCTGTCTTAAAATATACAATGAAAGTTAATTTTTTGTTTCAAATTATTTATGCAATTAAAACTTAAAATTTGAATGAATAAAAAAAGACATACAGATTATTTGGAAGCTAATTAAAGATGGCAGAAAGACTTTATAAAAAAAAGAACTTTGTAACAGAAAAATACAAAATAAATGTACAAGATTATTATCTTGTATGCTGATAAAAGGACAAAAGAAAATATGTGTGGAAGTCTGAAAACCAGACCTTGACTATAAAAGGAAAAATGCCAGTGTGGTCAGGATCTTGTCTGTTTTTCTTTTGGCTGGTCTTGGATCATGAAAGATCAAGGACAAAATCCAGGACCACTCTACCCTGAAATAATTCTTAATGCTAGACTGGACTGAAGCTACCCTAAAAAAGCTTTCATGATTAGCCTTTAGGATGGACCAAAAAAAGTTAAAACCAATGGCCATGAGCTCATTCTACCTCATGAAATACCATGCATAATCAACAATCTTCATAAACTCGTTAAACTTTCCACTAAGCTATGATTAATTATTCCCGATTGTGACTAAAATTAACCTTATAATATAATCCTGATAGAGACATTAAATCTTATTCAAGAGACTTTTGTTTAGGGCTTAAGAAATCTAAGTGTAATATGAACTGTGTTAATTAATTGATCAATGTTGTTATCTGGATTATCATGTAAAGGCCTTCCAATTTTATTTAACAATTTATCCTTAAATATTTTAATTTGTTAGAATAAAATATTTATTTCTAATATCAACTTTTCATTGTGTATTATTATTGTTAGTTCATTTATAATCTATTAGGTGTAAATTACCTTTGCCAATATTTTTATTTATTAACTAAGCCCCGGGTGTAATATTCTCTGAAAAATAACTAAGTTACAGGAAATCAAAAACCTGATCCTTTAAATTATTTTCTTCTTAATTTAAGATGTGAGATGTGACAGATTTCAGTGAATTCTTTTATAAATCCTGGCACCCTGATAAAACAAATAAAAAAGCTGATTCCACTGGCAGCGTAGGTCACAATAATTAGTAGGCCAGTTAATCAGAAAATATAGCTATGTTTTTAGAATTATGAACGAAATATTTATATTTTCCATCTTCATAGCTTGATTAACTTTCACATCATAGTTTGTAAAAAAAAGGACCTACCAGAATCTATCAAAATGTGGAAAATGTTACAATATATATATAAATACAGTAAAATTTACATAATTTATAGTTATTTTATTAGTACTTTTGATTATACATCCTGTAGTCTTTGTCAACTATATAACATTGAATAATCAAAACAAGACATTCTTTCACCATACCCATAGTTCAATTTAGATTTAGTTCTCCCATAATTCTGTTATTTTAATATTTGATGATTGCCAATTCATTAACATTTGATGATTTCTTGAAATCATCATAGCCTCTTTTATTTTACATTTATTGTGGCAATGTTCAATTTGCATAATTTTTATATTTTTAGATATTTTTTATAAATATTACATATATATATATCATTGAATGTTATTGATATTGGTATTGTTTAAGTATTGATTTTAATGATATATATATATATATGTGTGTGTGTGTGTAATATAAATAAAATGTCCGATTAATTAAAACAAAATTGTAATTATAATATAAATAATAATTTTATTGGTAACAACCTATTATAAATAATCCTTAAATCTGCAAAAGTACTTTCGGTTAATTTCTTAAACCTGCGTCAACTACCATTAAATTCAAAAACAAAAGCAGAAGCAAACGTCATCAATTCATATCCCATGAATCCCGTATTTTAATGTTAACAGCTTGTCTATATATTAAATGCATTTTATTCCTATTTATAAAAATTGCCTCCTTAATTTTGCTTTTATTTTGTAATGTCATATATCAATTTTTTGTGATTGTATGTTATCATATATAGGTGAATCTAGGTGCAGTATTGAGAAGAAATTGAGGGACCATGAATTGTTATATAAGCGTGTAAAAAGTAAAAATAATGGTGATTTAATTTCTCCTTCATTTTTCTTTGATCATGAAAAAACATGTAAATATAAATTTAAATTTGATTTTGAAAACGTGAAAATTCTTCATGAAGAGAGAAACCATAATAAAAGAAAAATTAAAGAGGGAATTTTTATAAATAGGAATAAAATGCATTTAATAAATAGATAAGCTGCTAACATTAAAATACAAGATTCATGGAATTTGAATTGATGATGTTTGCTTCCGCTTTGTTTTTTTTTTCTTTTTTAATGGCAGTTGAGGCAGGTTTAAGAAAGTAACTGAAAGTACTTCTGAAGATTTAAGGATTGTTTATAATAGTTTGTTACCATTAAAATTATTTATATATATATATATATATAATGAAACAGATTTTGTATTGTGAGCTTTATAGAATCTGTATTTATAAGAAAAAATGATAAGTAACAGAAACTTTCTATAAAAAATAATAAAGTTTTAATGATAATCATAATAGATTTATAAATTGTAAATAAAGTGAGTTGAATGGTAAGGTATTTAACTTAAATAAAGGAAAGGCTTAAGACAAAAATAATTTATTTATTATAAGCAAATGAGTATATACAAATCATTTTACAAAAAAAATATTATATAAAATATAATCATCATCACCACCAACCATTATCAATCCACTACATGATGAATGTCTGTCCAAGTTCAATCCATCTTCTCTAATCATTAGCTTCTCTTCTCCACATCACCCCTGCACACTTTCTTATTTCATCCATCCATCTAACATGTAGTCTCTTTCTGGATCTTTTACAATCTTTTGGAATCCAGTCTAAAATTTCCAATTGTTCATTTATTATCATCTCTTCTAGAAATGTGTCCAGCCAACTCCATTTCAATCCTTTAACTTTTTCAATGAGATCAGTAACACCTGTTTGTTCTCTTATCGATACATTGTGTTTTTGATCTCTTCTTTTTACTCCCAACAGGCATTTCTCCATACTTCTTTGAATAGTCTGAAGTCTCTGTATTGCTCTTCTATTAAGTGTCCAAGTCTCAGGTCCATAAGTAAGAACTGGTAAAACACATTTATTAAAAACCTTTCTTTTCAAACACATAGGCATATTTCCTTTTAGTATCAAGTTATTTCTACCAAAAGCACTCCAACCAAGTTTAATTCTATGATTAATTTCCTCCATTATGTTTCCATTTGTATTAATAATCTGATCAAGGTATTTGTAACTGTAAACTTCTTCTAACTCATCATAATCAATCTTTATTTTCATATTTTGAGAAAATTGATTAAACATTACTTTAGTCTTTTTAGCATTTACCTTTAGTCCTATTTCATCTGATAACTTCTGCGACATTTCCTGTAGCTCTAAAGCATTATTTACAAAAACAACTACATCATCTGCAAAATCTAAATGATTTAAAAAATCTCCATTTACTTTCACTCCTTTAACTTTTCATTTTAATCCACAAAATAGTTTTTGCATCACTGCTGTAAAATGTTTTGGAGATATAGAGTCACTCTGCCTTACACCCTTCTCAATGTTGACTTTCCCAGTATCATTATGTAATCTAAATGTTGCTGTTGCATTTTTATAAATATTCTTTAAAATATGACAATATCCTGGATCTATACCTTGATGATCTAATGCTTTAATCACTGAAGAAATGTTTATAGAATCAAATGCCTTTTCATAATCTACAAATCCAAAACATAATGGCAACTCATATTCATTTGTCCTTTCTATAACTTCTCTCAATACCTGGATATGATCTACTGTACTAAAACCACTTTTAAATCTAGCTTGTTTTCTTGGTTGGTGGAAATCCAATGTTCTCTGTAGACGAGTTGTAATTATCTTGGTAAAAATTTTGTATAAAACTGATAAAAGGCTGATAGGTCTGTAATTTCTAATATCTTCTTTATCACCTTTTTTAAATATTAATATTGATACTGCATTCTTCCAATCATCTGGTACATCTTTATCATTTAGACATTTGGTATATAACTTTGCTAAAAAAAAATTATTTCTTCACCTGCTTTTTTTAATATATCAATTGTAATTCCATCATTACCTGGAGCCTTTCCCTTCTTCATATATTTAATTGCATGTCTCACTTCTTCATTTAAAATTCTGGGCAATTCAGAAGATGTATAAGATATAGGAGATACTTGTTCTTTATTACTATATAATTCTTGATAAAAGTCTTCTACCCATTTCATGATGTCATCTCTCTTTTTAGTAATAATTCCATTTTTTTTTTCTTATTGCAGATATAAATTTCCTACCAATAGCAAACTGTTGTTTTACATTCTTGAGGCTTTTGGTTTCTTCTACAGCTTTTCTTTCTAGTTCACAGTTATACTTTTTTATATCATTTTCAACTCTTTTCCACACCATTACAAAATTCGAAATATTCAATCCTTTTTAATGCATCATTTTTGTATATCTTCATATTCCTTCTTTTCTTCATAAATTCTCTAGTCTCAGTAGAAATTTTATTGGTCAATTGCTGCTTTTTTCTACCAGCTATCTTTGTTGCAGTTTTTAAAAGTGTATCAGTTATTTTCATATTAATTTCATTCAAATCTGAATCATGTTCAAAATCTACTAATACTTGAAACTGATTTGTAAGTTCTAATTTAAATTCATTAGAATGTTTCTGAAGATTAGAAATATATTGTTTTTTTAATAATTTTTGTCTCTCTAGTTTTGCATTAACACATATCTTACATCTTACTAATCGATGATCACTTCCTGTGTTAAATTTATTAAGAACATTACAATCTTGAAATATGTATTTTCTGTTAGTCAAAACATAATCCAATTCACTGTACCTTCATTTGGATGCTTCCATGTCCATTTCCTTTTAACATTTTTCTCAAAAAAAGAATTCATAATATAAAATTTTTCTTTTTCAACAAACTCCACAAGTCTATGTCCTCTCTCATTTCTATTACTATAACCAAAATTACCTACAGCACTTTCATCTTTAATTTGTTTAACAATTCTATCATTAAAGTCTCCCATAACAATTTTAAAATATTGTTTTTTCTGATCAAATGCCTTTAGTACATCCATATAAAAATCTTCTATTGCTTCATCACTATGAGAATTTGTTGGGACATAAACCTGAATTATCTGCATTTGGTATCTGCTATTAAGTTGTATAACTAATCTTGCCACTCTATCCAATACACCATCAATCTCCACAATGTTGTTCTTCCACTTTTTATTTATAATGAATCCTACTCCACTTGTATTTCCAATATTTTTGCCTTTATAATAGAGTACATGACCACTTTTTAAATCAATTGTCTCTTCACCTTTTCTTCTCACTTCACAAAGTCCAATAATGTCCCATTTAATATAGGACAGTTCTTCTAATTCTTGCAATATTTCTACACTTGAAAGTGATCCACAGTTGTAAGTACCTAAATAAAAAGTCATCATCAAATGGCAGCCTGTGCCCACAATCAGGGAATTCTTAGCATCCTCTGCCTTTGGCCACCAAGTGCTGCCTTGGTTGGTGATTTTACAGCCTACTGGGAATAAGGGCCATGAATTATTTTTGTCTGTTATAATTGTATATATGTATTGGAAAAATGTTTATCATTTACACAAACATTCATTCTGCATTATCAGGCAACTGAGAAGAATGATCATGGTGTTTCTTGATTTTAAACTCAGAGGTAAAAATCCAATAAACTCACCATGCTGGATAATGCATGTTGGTGAGCAGCCCATCCATGTTCGTATACTATATGAATAATCACATAGTAATAACAGCTGCAACAATAAGAACATATGGAGTGGATATTAGGAATTTTCCCTGCTTGGTTTCTTTAAGGCCTCCAAGAGGTATCAAAAAGTCTCCTTTCAGTTAATAGCAAACTCCTTTCTGCAGCCATAAAATATAATAAATCTATTTAAAAAATTATAAAATTTGATAGCTTTAAATATTACACTAATATAAAATTATATATTTAAATAAAATAATTTAGCAATTTTATACTATATGCTGTACTATTGTGGTCTAGATGTAAACCCAGTATCATTATATTGCTTAAAAAAATTGTTAGCTTACAGTATTTTTTTAATTGTTTTAAAAAGATCAATAGTTTAAAATATTTAATAAATAATTATTGGTAATCCATCATAACATAACATTCATAATTTTTTAATTTTAATTATTCTTAATAGATAGTATATTAAAATGTATATCATAATAAAATTAATATTTTATTATCATTAGAAAGATTGAATAGATTAAAATATATATTAGTATATTTGTTTATTAGTATTTTTTATTTTACTGCATGCATTTAACAAGCAGTACATAAACCTAAATAAACATCATAGTTAATTATTATTTAGTGTGTGTATGCCTGTATATGTGTTTTAAATTTATACAATTAAAATAACATTTAAACATACATATTTGAAATATTTTTTATAAATAATTATTTCAATAGGTTTTTTTAGCAAAAATAGAATATTTTATATTAAATAAAAATATATAAAGTTATGTTCATATTTTGTTTAAATTATGATTTTAAAATATATTTTAATTTACAGATTTATTTTTTAAAAAAAAAAATATTTATTTATTATAAAATTAAGAAACATTTTTATTTCATGAATGCTGATGTATTTTTTTAAAAAAAGTTTGTCGAGCAAAATTTAACTCTTTACAATAGAGTTATGTTTGAGTGAAACAATAGAAACAATATCTAAGATAATGACTTAAATGTTTTGTCATTAGAAAAAAGATATATAAGTCCCTGGTTTTAGATTGAGACTCTCTTAATCTGTCTTTCAATGAGTAAAGTCAGTGCATTATATATAATATTAATAGTTGAATTTTATTATAAAAAGTAAACAGCTAGACAAAGAAAAAATGTTTGCTACAAACAACTTCTATCTTTTGAGAATTCTATTAACATCTAAAAATAAAATCAACTCAATGTACAATGTATTTCTAATGCCACAAGAATATAGTAATTGATGGAATACTTTTAGTGCTACAGTGTATATTAGCAATAAAATATCTAAAAGATACAACTTGAAATTCTTACAGATTAAATTTGCAAAAGTGCAATAATGTTACTATGGAATACAAAAGTATTAAATGGTGTCTTGCATTTGTGGTCGAGAAGTCAGCGCGACTGCATTGCACTTGCAAGCAATTGCCCGGGTTGTGGGTTCGCATCCCGGCTGATGCTATGACATTTAAAAAAAAAAGTATTAAATGGTGCTATTATTCATATAAAAATGCTATTATTGACTTTTTGGAATATTTTATTTAAAATTTACACTTCATTCAAGTGGATAAAAATCTTATTTTAAATAATGAGATGAGAATATGAGTAAACTTCAAATAAAATAACTTATGCAATATATCTTCATACTATGAAAAATATGGATATATATCAGAAATCTCAGAACTTATAAATTTTAATTTTGTGTTCCTACAAATATTGTTCTGTTGATATGTACTAATAAATACATTAATGGAATTTTACTTAAGGAATATCCAATGAATCTTAAAAAGTTTAACAAGGTTGTATGTTTTGATTATATATTTAGTTACTGTAAAATATACGTCTTTGTCTATACTATATGAAATATAAACTAAACCCAAAAGAAAATTTAGATTATTTTAAAACAAAATTTAAATATAGTATTTTTATTAATACTAATTTTGATTTTATATAAAATTCCATAGTATGTTTGTTTGTTTTTATTATTTATATATATTTAAAAAGCAATAGATTTTAAATATAAGTATTTATGAATTATATTTAGGACAGTGTTTACTTCATATGCCTTCATAATAGTATAATTCTGTACTTAAATGGAAATAAACTAAACAGACTTAGTTAATTTTTTTTTAAGTGTCATAGCATCGGCCGGGTTGCGAACCCGCAACCTGGGCAACTGCCTATAAGTGCAAGGCAGGCTTTATTTACAAGTGCTGATGCAAATACAATATTTTATTTCTGGTTTATTAGTGTAACATTCTTCACAACAACTGTGAGATATATAAATAATAAATTTATACAATACATGAAATCATACTATTGTTAATTAATTTATAATCAATTATCCTAATCAAGATTGTTTCATTCATTTATTAACTTATCCCATGATTATTCATAATTAATTGATCACATTATACTTTCATACCAACTTAAAGAGTCTCTGTATATTTTATTTTTATATTAAATATTCAGCTAGCCAAAATATTAAATAAACAATTATATAATTTAATTATTTATTGTATTATTTTAGTATTTCTTCATTTACATTTTATTAATTACTATGAATAAAGGCAAAACTCTTCATACAGTAGTGCCACCCTATGCCAAACAGAGTAATTAATGGATTCCAGAATATGGTACTTGCGGATAATTCAACCGATGACGTATTACCCTGAAGGCATATCGGTCTAATGTTGCAATTTTTAAGATAACGTCTCCAAGTGATCTGCGGACACATTTAGTCGCTAAAATGTGTCCGCAGATCACGTGAACACATCACGTTAAAAAGCGCAATATTAGACCGATATGCCTTCAGGGTAATATGTCATCGGTTGATCATGTGATAAAAAACATAAAAAAGACAAAAATGTGATGCAGGTCACGTGATAAAAAAGAAAAAAAACTGGCAAAAATATAAAAATTTAAACATAAAAAAAGACAAAAATTTAACAAAAAATATACGGTCACGTGGTTTTTTAGATGGCTTCTTGGTGGGCAGAAAATGAACACCACCATGTTTCTTGGTCCTGAAAAAAAAAATACAAAAAAAAAAATTATTGAAAATTTACATGCATGAAATACAAAATAAGGTCACTACAAAATATAAAGACAAAAAATTATTGAAAATTTACATGCATGAAATACAAAATAAGGTCCATACACCCAAAATATAAAAACATACTGTATATTGCTAATTTGATTTAAAAAACACTTTACCCGAATTAATGCGAATCTGTCATTAGTAGCAATCTTGTATAAAATGTGTCATGACATGCCGTAGTTTTACATACATTTGGTAATTTTAAAAACGTACTGTATATTGGTAATTTGAGTTTAAAAAATTATTGAAAATTATTTACAAATTAAACATAATTAAGTGGAAGTTTGATAAGTGTAGAAATATTAACAAAAAATTTTTGTAAATTTAAAAAAAAAAAATTAATGCGAATCTAGCATTAATGGCAATATTATATAAAACGTGTCATCACATGCCGTAGTTTTACATACATTTGGTAATTTTAAAAATGTACTGTATATTGCTAATTTGAGTTTAAAAAATTATTGAAAATTATTTACAAATTAAATGTAATTAAGTGGAAGTTTGATAAGTGTAGAAATATTAACAAAAAATTTTTGTAAATTTAAAAAAAAAAAAAAATAATGCGAATCTAGCATTAATGGCGATCTTATATAAAACGTGTCATCACATGCCATAATTTTACATACATTTGGTAATTTTAAAAACGTACTGTATATTGCTAATTTGAGTTTAAAAAATTATTGAAAATTATTTACAAATTAAACGTAATTAAGTGGAAGTTTGATAAGTGTAGAAATATTAACAAAAAATTTTTGTAAATTTAAAAAAAAAAAATTAATGTGAATCTAGCATTAATGGCGATCTTATATAAAACGTGTCATCACATGCCATAGTTTTACATACATTTGGTAATTTTAAAAACGTACTGTATATTGCTAATTTGAGTTTAAAAAATTATTGAAAATTATTTACAAATTAAACATAATTAAGTGGAAGTTTGATAAGTGTAGAAATATTAACAAAAAATTTTTGTAAATTTAAAAAAAAAAAAATTAATGCGAATCTAGCATTAATGGCGATCTTATATAAAACGTGTCATCACATGCTGTAGTTTTACATACATTTGGTAATTTTAAAAACGTACTGTATATTGCTAATTTGAGTTTAAAAAATTATTGAAAATTATTTACAAAGTAAAAGTAATTAAGTGGAAGTTTGATCATTGTAGAAATATTACCAAAAAATTTTTGTACATTTAAAATAAAGATGTAATGTGAATATGGCATTAATGGTGACCTTACTTTTACATGCATTTGGATTACTTATTGTCTATATTCAATAATATAATTAATTATAAAATTATAATTATTAGAAAAAAATTAAAATTACTTACAAATAGCATTCACTGCAGAGGACTGAATTGGGATATATGTTCCAAAATTGCAGCGAAAGGATCAGCTTTATACGACTGCCTCCACATAAACTCGCTCAAATATGAGTCCAGGTAATGACGTGCTGTCCCTCGGGGTTTTTTATTATGCCATTTGACCAAACCCCACAACCTTTCAACATTTTGTGTATGTACGCCAGTTGTGGGGTCTATGAAGTTGTATGTGTGATTAACACGATGGTGTTCATATCCAGCCTCAGCTAACTCTTCACTCTTATATCCCTTCCAGCAATCGCTGTAGATAGTCGAGCCTTCGTGTACATTTTGCAAAATTTCTTGCATGAGAGTAGACACACTTTGATCTCGAATGGCTACAATAAAACATTCCTCAGTCTCTCTGCATATGCCACCAAATAGCCATTGCTGTGGTAGGACTCTTCCGGCATTGTTCTTCTGTTTTGTGAAGAGGCTTTCATTGATTTCCACGATTGTGTTGGGACCTCCGATTTTCTGCCTTTCATTTCTTAACAATCTCCAGGTACAAACTTCACGGAGGTAGTTGTTCCAATCGATAACAGTTTTGTCTGAAATATTCAATTCCTCTGCACAAAATGTTATGGATGTTAATTGTTTGGACCAACTGTAGACGAAACATATAGCGGTCACGAAAGTCATTTTGGAGCCAACGAACCGCGTGCCTTTTCTCATTGCGATTTGGGATAGACAATCTTTCAAGTTGCATCACCATTGTTTCACCGAATTAGGTCCCAAATTGTGAACATACTTTTTCATTTCATGACCATTTTGACACAATATTCTTTTGGGGAGAAGTCCACGGTCTTGTAAGAAGATGATCGCTTCTTCCTCCGTACTTGGTAAATTAAATAAGGTTCTTGTAGCTTCAGCCATCATAAATGCAAATAACGCAAATATCGCAAAGTAGAAGAGCTCAAAAAAGTCACTGTGATGCCATGGATAGCATAATCACAATAGACAGAAAAATCAAAAAATTTTCCAAACCTCTCTCCAAATTTTAAATCTTGCAGGTAAAAAAAAAATTGACTTTCTGATGGATTAATCACACCAGTCACTTGGTTGCCATGACAACGTTGTCATTCAAAAAATGTCGTCTACTGGAAGGGAAATCAGTAGGTCAAATATGTCATCGGTTGAATTATCCATAAGTATAGAGATGGCGATCATGTGATGTTTAGTGGTTTAATACAATGAATAAATAATTATTAAAAGTTAAACTAAACTAACATCTTATTAAACACTAACTGATTAAGTTCATATATTTATTTCCATTTAAACTAATATAAATAGGCACTCAAATGTTATTTATACTTTCATAATTTATATTTATTTAATAATTAGTTTATAGATACTTCCTACTAGGAAAATTTGTTATGCCAAAAGTGTCTTGAGAACATCATTCATTTAATTTTATATATTTTTATACAATTAAAAAAATTGGCTTATCCAATTAATGGGGGTTTGATAATCCAAAACCAGCGAATATACTATTACAGTGTGTATATATACTTCATGTTTGCATATAAAAAATTATGAACAAAATTTAAGTTAAAAAATTCTAATAAATTTTTATAAATAAAAATTAAATGTATTTTGTAAGTGCACAGATGGAGATATATGGTGTAATTAGATATAAAATTATTTTGTGTTAAAACAAAATATTTTTTTAAACTTTAAAAAAGATAATAGATTCTAAATTTAATTTAGAAGTAGTTTGAAAGGAAAAGGTATTTTTTTAACAATAAAAAAAGGTGAAAATGACACTCTAGAAAAAATAATTAAACAGCTTACTAGATTAAAATTTAGGATATAAATAATTAAAATAATTTAATTAAAAAGATTGTCATTTCCACTCAAAAATAAGAGTGTGCAAATAGGATATTGAACAAATAAACTCAGACCTCAGTGAAAGTAATGAAATTGTCTATACCTAATAGATCAAAGGATCCAAATGACAAAAGATCAATCTGAATTTAGAGATAAGATAACTCCAAATCATATAAATAGTGCTGGAAATTATGTTCAGGATGATTATTTTTCTAGTATTTTATTCTGCATTCATTATTAAGATTTTATCTTAAATCTAGATCTTGAAAACTTGCCAACATTATTTTGCATTCATAAGATTTTTGTAGTATTTTATCTTGATTCTGCATTCATTATTATTATCCAGTGTTATTCTGCCAGTATTCTTATTCTGCTATAATTAATTTTTATCTGATAGTTCCAGCAAGTCTACCATGCATGAGTAGAGAAGCCATTATATTTGTTCCTCTGTCAAGCTATCAGATGGCATGCTAGAAAAACATTGCTGAGTTCCAAAAGAGAAGCCATATGCATATGAAGAACCATCTGAACATATGTTTGCTATGTACTCACCTTAGAAGAGGAAAAGTCTGAGGTCCAGTGCTGCTAGCTACCAAACCAATACCTAATTAACATCTATGCATCCAAAACAAATGTGAAATAGTGATTTAAACCTTCATACACCTTAGCTAACAATTTAAAAAATCAACACCACAAATACCTAAAGACTTATCATGAACTGTTAAGCTGAAAGAATAAGTATAACTTTAAAATAAAACTTAGTTAATTATTATCTCCAATTTAATGAAACATGCTAATGAATAATTATATAATTAATCTATTTCCAAGCAGATATGGCAAGAGATTGTACTTTGTTCTATTTAAATATCCTGCCACAATTTAGTCAGCACTAATTATAATAAATTAATTTATAAAAGGCAATTAGCTTGTATCAACAGTCTCTTGCCATGCTATTAAAAAATGTTTACTATTTATATCATTATTTCCACTTTATCCAATATGTTAAATCAGTAAATCTATAAATTATGTGTGGAATACAATCATGCTGTATAGACAAGCTGGATTGAGTTTCTAGTAAGTAATGTAAGTTTTAGGTAACTAGTCTCTTATTTGAATTATTATGGATAAGAATGTATGGTGGGTATCTGTCAATTCACATTATGGGTTACATCTGATTCTCATACCTATGTAATGCCATTAGTATTAGATTATTGTAACATCATTTGCAACTGCTGATCACTTATAATCATTTATTTAAACAATGATGTGCAGTAGATGATCATTTCCTACCACATGTCATTTAATTTCTTTCATACATGTCAGGTAGTGATACATGTGCAATTGCCAGTCACTATATGCTATATATGCTGCAGAAGTTTAATTCCTGCCATAGGCATATAATGTCTTCGTGTCTTTGTTCTCATATAACTATTGTAATACAGATGCGAATTCCTGCATTTTATAATTATGTTATAACATATTGTGTTCTAATAACATAACCTGTAATTAATCACAACAGTCAAGTAAATAAGAGTAGTCTTAATTTATAAGCTTGTGTCAGTTAGCATTAAAACAGCACATATTAGAGTAGAGAGCAGTTAGGTGTTTATACAGTAAATTGGAATCTATTTTAACAATTAATGATAATAATAGTATTCTAAAAGTGTATCAAGTATTTTAAACCTTTATACCACTATATATTATATCTGTGCATAACTAAGATTAAAATAATAATAAAACTTGAAAAGGTTTATTTACCTTAAGTTAATTTATAAATCAATTGACTAAAGTCATGCTAATGTATGATTTGGATTGTATATACATGAATAAATAGTATTGTCTCATTATTTTTGGCATTTTGTAATCTTTATTTGTAATCAACAATTTAGGTAATTAGTTAAGAGTCTCTTGTTTTCTCTCTGACCTTAGCAGGCTTTAAATGAAGAAGTTGGTATTCTGAGATATCAGAATGTGGAATGCACATGTAGATTGCCCTTGGGTGATTTAAGTGTGGGTTGTGCAATTCTGACAATTACAATATATATGTATGTGTGCATGTGTTGATTGTAATGAAAAACAGTTCAAAATAAAAGTTTTATTTTAGTAGATTGAAAAGTATTATTTTTTTATTCTCTCTTTTTGAATAGAAAAAGAGCCATAGACTAAAGTTATACTCTATAAATCTGTTTTTATTAAGAGATAGTCATTTGTTATTATCTCATTTATAATTTTTGATATATACAAAAAAAGTGAAAACTAAAAAAATCAATTTTCATTAACTCTCTTACATATTTACATTTTGTATTGTTAGCCCTGGATAATAACTTTTGTCAATGTTCAATCTTTGATTTCAATATAAATTTTTATTCTTTATGAAAACCCAATAAATAGGATTTAATTTTTTAAAAATCTAAGTATACAAATGAAAAACATTTTTAAAAAATCTGTATTTGAAACTTTGCAAATATTGAAAAAATAATTTGTAATGAGAACAGAGAATATTTTTATCATTTATGTGAGCAATCTATGTGAGTGAATCCAGAAAATCAATAAATCGTTTTTGACTAAAATTTATTTTTAAAATGCAGATGAATAAATGTTGATCTCTAATAAATCTATCAAATCCTGCTTAAAAATATTAAAAGTGCTTTATAATTTTTAAAATATTTCAAAAGATCCTAACACATGACAGATAATAATATAATAAAATCAGTATTATAAAATATGACCATTTTACCATTTATAGTTTTCTTTGTTGACATTACAGTCAAATTTATTAACTTCTATTTTTAAAAATAAACATATATAAACAAAATCAAAGTGCACACTTATATTCTTTTGGTTTTAAATAATTTATGCAAGTATTGTGTAAACATAATCAGAAATGTTTAGTAAACTATGCAAAATTCATATTTTTTGTTATATGAATTAATTTCACAAATGCTGTGGTAACCATATTATAAAAGAGTGAAAACCATAAAACACTTGGAGACAGACCTAAACATTAGCATTTAAAAAAAATATTGCACAAATATCAATACAGGTAATCATAAAAGAACAATGTAAGACAGCAGAACTACCATACCATTTCTAAAATAAATATTCCCATTAGCTGCCAGACCACATATGAGGTACTTTAAAATAATGAATTAGCAAAACTTAAATCTTCTTTCCCTAATAACATTAAATGCCAAAATAATTTAAGAAATTCACCAATGATTAATTATCATGAAAATTAAAAGGGAACATTACAGTACCCCAGAAAAAAACTAGAACCAATAAAGGATTCTCTACCTATTAATATTAACTAAGGAGAAATGATAATATTTAGATCTTCAAAGAGTGCTCATATTGCATGGGAAACATTTAAATTCCTGTATGTAAGCATCTATCTAATAGACCTCTCATATGCAGAAATTAATGACAAAGTTATCATAATAAATTCAAATTATTCATATATATGAATCAACTTTTAAAAATAAACCAATAATACCTACAGAGAAAATTATAAACAATAACTCAAAAAAATATCAAATTAAAGACAGCTTTTGTAAATAAATGAATATCTGGTCATATAGTTATCTTAAAATAAAAGATGTTACTCATAGACAATTACAGACTCTAGAAAGATTTTTTGTTTTAGGGAATAATTTTGTTGTTTTCTATTGTTGATATCATTTAATAATTTATTTTTATTTTATTTATTTAATTACCTATAAAAATCATTTTGCACATTATAACATATAACTTTGATTGTTTATCAATTCAGATTGATAACAAAACAAAATACTTTATTAAGTTTGTAAATAAATTGTTTTCTGTAGTCGTTAATTAAATCTAATTCAATATATCAGATTATAAGAAACAATTTAGAAAGCATTTTTTTTATTTTGAATCATTAAAATACTCAATACCTATACACATAAAATAAATGCTCAGAATTAAAAATTACTATGAATAATTGAAAAATTCATTTTAATTTACAAAACAATCCATGTACTTTGGATAAATGAGGCATTATATTTGTAATTATAATATTGAAAACATAAAATGTGATATTATTTTTCAAAAGTGAGATAATAGTTGTATTCATATATTGGACTATTTTTGTCATCTAATTAATCTTAAGTATTTAATGACTTTAAAACAAATTAACTTTATTTAAAATTTCCAATTACATTCAACTGTTACTGGTAGCACACAGGTTTGCATATGCACAAAATTTTGAGAGGTATTATTCTTCTCTGTTCTTCGGGTGTTTTTGACCTGACCAGTGACAGTACTAGCATGGGAATCAAACTTGAACCCTTAGATTCTTGAATATTAAATTTTAAGGTAATGTTTTAAACAACTCAGTCATCCCACCAAAGGTAACAGTCAGTAGAAATTTTATATACTTATCTATGAGGTTCCTCCTGATTTCTCCACTTTTTCTTAAGAGCATAGTTGATTAGTAGTTTTTACATTATGTAAAGTCACACTAGGTTAACTTTTGGACTTATTTGCCAATGTCATGTGAGCAGCTTTTTTTAATTTTCTTCTTTGTACCACTTCCTCTCTATCCAATATTTTTTTGTATTTTCACAATTTAACATATGTTTATTGGTACATACATGGTCTGCTACCTTAGACATATCTGTTTTCTCCATTATAATCATGTTTTTTACCCTTGCAATCACTTTTTAATGCTGTGAAAGGACTCGCCAATATATATTCTTCCACATTTGCATGGTAGCATTTCAACTTTAGACTTAGTAGATTTTAGAATTTCTCATAGTGTGGTATAGCTCTGAGAAATTGTTATGATATTATACTGACTACAGATTTTCTTTAATTCATCTGCTATTTTTTTTATGTATGGATGCACTACAATACTAATAATTGTTTATTTCTTGTCATGTTTTTTTGTTATCTATTTAAGGTCTTCTTAATAACAGTTGATGGGTAACCCCTTTTTAAAAGAGTTTGTTCTATAGAGGTCTTTACTTTTTTTAAATTGCTGGCTTTTGAATAAATGTCTTCAACACTGTTCTACCATGATAGTATAACTTCATGTTTTGTGTTTCTGCTCACATGACAATAGCAAATAACCCTCTAAGTCAACCTAATGTGACTGCACATAATGTATGGAAACCACTAATCAATTTTGCTTTTAGGAAAAAAATTGAGAAATAAGGAGGAACTATAGATTCTGAAATTTTTACTGACTTCCCTTTGGAGGATGACTGACTTGGTTAGAGCATTATTTTAAAATTGAATACTCAGGAATCTAAGGGTCCAAGTTTGATTCCCACACTAGTACCATCATTGGTCAGGCCAGCAATACTGAAAAAGAGAGGAAAATAATCTCTTGAAACATTGCACATATACTATAATGTGTGCCATCCAATATATAAATACAATTATAATACCATAGTCATGAACCTTCAGGAAAAACAATGATGTAATAGTTGTGTTATTCAATTGTTCCTAATTTTCTTCTTTTCTGAGCCAATGTAATACCTCTAAAAATGAAAATATACACAGAAAAGGTAGTTTTTTAACAATATTTAGAGTTATTACTGCCTAGCATGCTTAGTTAAATTAATTGTTCACATATTCAATTGTAATTTAAATTTTAAAATTAAATATTTAAATAGCCCATTTCTTTGAAATGGGTACACTTGCTTTTTCTTTGTTAATAGAAAAACGATCACCAGCTATTGCACATGCTGCTTTAATTTTCCATTTTCTATCCACTCTCTCTCTCTCTATCTATCTATCTATCTATCTATCTATCTATCTGTGTGTACCATTCCTACTTTGGCCAATTTGAATTCATGACTGGTTTTCCAACTGTGACCTGCAAATATCAAAGTGTGTCCTCTGTCTTTGAGGGTCACATTGCACAAACATTTATACTGGGTATGTTTTGTTGACAAATTGTTCCTCAACTTGCCATAATATGCAGCATTGCAAGCTGATTGGTAGCACTTAATTCTATAGACCACTTGATGTACCAATTCATTTAGTATAGTGTCTTTAGAGTTACTGATTAATTGATTAAATGATATAAAGAACCATTTAATCACACCACTATATGCCATGACTATTATATAGTAAAAATATATTGAAAGCATGGTAGTCAGTAATAAAGCTAAATATTATTTTAAAAACTATTTTTTCTGTATATAATAGTTATTTTAATAACTTTTATTAATCTTTCATTAGACTAGAGATTACCCATTCAAGGAATAATTTGTTTGTAGTGTAATTTTCACTATATCACTCTCATGCAAAGCAGGGACTGATTTCTAACCACTTTTAAAACATTGTGGGGGGGGGGGTATAATCATAAACATATGACCAAAGACATATGAAAAACATGTATGATCCCCAAAATGCACATTGGGTACTAAACCAAGAATCATCAGTTGGCTCCGATCACATTCTTTCACATATAACTTTAACATTATTCAGTATATATAGATGGGGAACTACTACAGGTTAATTGCTATCTCTCAAACACACATATCTTTGATAATATGTCTATGATTATACCTTTCCACAAGGTGTTAAAAGTAGATATAAATCAGTCCCTATCTTGCATGAGAGTGGTAGAAAAAAATTACACAATAGAAAAACTATTCATTAAGATCTCTTTGCTTGCAAAGCAGCCATATTGAATATTTTAAAAATTATGCTATCCCACAAATTTTATCATAACTTTTAAGTTTGATTATTAAAAAATAACATAATATATATTGTTTGAAAGATAAAACACCAAAGAATGTAATTAAGCTGAAAAAATATAGTCATTGATATTCAAAGTAATTTAAAAAGAATAAAAGTTAATATTTCTAATAATTATTTTCATATTACTTTATAAATTCAAAATTATCATGCATATAACTTAAAATTATATTTTTGTTAGTAGGTTAGTTAGATTCATCATAAAATTTCTAAAAAAATTGGTATATAATGACACTTACCTAAGATAATCCATCACTTGAAAACTTCATAGAATAGACATTAGTACCTTTCATTTTTCTAGTAGCCCTTCAAAATGTATTTTCATACAGGGGTTTTACAATGAATATGTCATCCCTAATAACATCCCTTATAACAAGTAGTTAATATTGATCAATAATTAGTATAATTTGAATATTATAATAATGAACTTCAATACAATTTGTAATTTATTAAAAAGTACTTCTAAAATAGTCACTATATACAAAATAAAATAAAAAAATATAAAATAAATGAAATACTAAATTTATTATAGAGTTACGGTTGAGGTACATAAGTTAGTAGTTTAGAGACAAGGCAATGTAGTATTATTTATCCTATATTTATAGGTTTTGAGGGCTCATGTTGCTTCATGCTATTATGTCCATAAATTTAGTAATAGCTTCATCAACTGCCACCTCTCTTTGCATTTGATATGCAGCTTTGAAATTTACATTGTAATAATGTATAATCAGTCTAAGTTTATATACTGTCAAAATCTTTACTTTTAGCATTTGCTTATTTTTATTATTATTAAAATGCATACAAGACATTATAAAAAAATCTAAATTGGGTCATAATATTTGCAAAATATGTTTATCTTTGTCTCATATCACCTAATTCAAATACTGGATCCAAACCCACATCATAGCAAAAAAAAAATGCAGATAATTCATGATATAAATGTACACAATCACTATTTTCTATGTTAGCTTCAATAATAATTTATTTGTATATTTTTTATCAAATATAAATTCAAATAATAATTAAAAAATATATAAAAATAAATACTTACCATCAGCCCCCATAACATTGTCTTCTAAATACATTGGTAAAAACTTATTTTTTCTGATGTATTTTTCACGGTGAATACTTTTCCATTAACTATCAAAAAAAATGAGAGAAAGTCAAAAAAAATTGATTTGTTGATCATAAAATTTATCATAAAATTTTTATTTTTTATCATAGAAAAATAAAACTTACCTTTTTTGAAACTAGAAAAAAAGATGGAAACAAAAGTGTAAAAAGTGCATGCATAAACTGTAGATTTCTGTTAATCTTAACCTGAACCTGGATGTTTATAATTTGAAAAGTATTGCCCGCATTATGTGAGTGTGTAAGTAAATAGGTTTTAAATGGATAATCTCTAGTCTAATAAATGATTAATAAAAGTAATTAATAAATTTCCATCAAGTGATTTGGGTCAAAGTTGTGAAGGCAGTAAGTTTGTTACATCAATTCATCTGCAATAATTTTCCATATATATATATATTGGAAAAAAGAACAAAAGAGCACTTATTGTTATTTAAAAAGGTTCAAAATGCAAAACAAAATTTTAAAAATAGTGATAATTTATCAGCTTCTGTTTTTTATGACCATAATAAATCATGTATATATGGTTTTGATTTTGATTATAATAACGTAAAAATATTGGAAACTGAAAGAAATAATAATAAAAGAAAAATTGAAGAGGCAATGTTAATATATAAATACAAGAAATGTTAAGATCACAAAATTATGGGAAAGTTGACATGGAATTATGGGAAAGCTGACATTTTAAAAATGATAGTTGACAAAGCTACAAGGTAGTTGAAAGCGCTTCTAAGTTACAGTTATACATATAATTTTTATAAACTATTAATTACTGTATTTTTAAATATTTATTTATAAATTTACATATATATATATATATTGAACATCACATAAGCACCATCACAAGCTGTTTACAGATGCTAAATTCTCCATAAAGTAGCCCACCAGTTCAAACCAGAATAAGAAGGTTTGTGCATAAAATCCCTATCTAGTGCCTACTCATCCAATATCCACAGACTAGTTTCTAAATTGTGGCTTCCATTAGTAAGGAGTCTTGGATCTGAGAGCATTGCATCTAGATTTTAGGATCTAATGCAACCCTCCAGCAGCCTCCTTTTACCTTATTAGCTAACTATAAAGCTTTGAGTACAAAAACTAAAGACACCAAAAAGTATGGACGCTAAACTGAGTTCAAATCTATACAACTATACAAATTAATGCTAGAATTGAAAACATTATTGTGTTTTCATTTTGCACCCAAATTTTTATAGTTAGCTAATAAGATAAAAAGTGGCTGCTGGAGGGTTGCATTAGATCTCAAGATCTAGGTGTAGTGCTCTCAAATCCAAGGCTCCTCACTGATAAAAGCTACAAGCTAGAAACTAGTCTGGAGATATTGGATGAGTAGGCAGTAGATAAAGATTTTATGAACAAACCTTCTTACATTCATTGATTATTTTGATTTGCTCTGGTGGTGCTACTGTATGGAGAGCTTAGCCTCTGTGAATATATACTGAACAATGATAAAGATTTGTGTAAGAGAATGTGATCCGACAACTGATGAATGCTAGTTCAGCATAAAATGTGCATCTTGGGAATCATACCTTTTTTCAATGTGTCTAGTCATATGTCTTTGATTACACTCCTCTACAAGATGTTAAAAGTGAAGAGAAATGAGTCCCTATCTTGTGTCAGAGGTGTGCAGTGAAAACTACACTACAGAAAAAATATTCATTAAATGAGATAATGGTTATTTTACTTCACTTGAAATTGTCTTCGATAATTTTTTATTATCATTCATATATATTTGTAATATATATATATATATATTAGTAAATAATAAAATAGAAATTAATATAAAATTTTGGGGGTTTTTGGCCAATATTGTAATGTTATATGAATTTTTATTTTATTTATAATTTAGTATAGCGTTATGCAGTATTTAATTTTTAGTAAAATAATAATATAAATACATACATATAAACTAGTAAAATAATACAGCCCAGGCTAGCTATAGTTTCTATTTATTTTTATATATTGGTATTATCAATATTGTAGCTTTTATTCCAGAAATTTGTATTTATATATATGTGTAATAAATCAATTCTATTATGTGTTTACTAGTTAAAATAAATTTAACTAAAGAGGCAGAAAAAGTAAATATTTTTCGAGAATTTTTATGTTTTGTCATTGAATAAATATGTCATTAGTGTATACATAAAATTGCTTAGATCGCAGATTGACTATGTATGATAGTTTTTTTTGTCTTTTGATGGTTTATTGTAGCAGGGTTCTTTGCGCATTGCAGTAGAAGAAACGTCAAGTGTTAATATCTTATCTGGCAATATAACCATACTAATTATATTCGTGTTTTAAATATTAACGTGTTTTGTCAATTCGATAATAGCAAATGTCTCTGCGTTATTTATTTAAATAATAAATAGTAAGATCTATATATATATTGGTAGAATGCGTTTGAAATATTCATTAAGCAGATAAATTAATGAAATCAACTTTCCAATATTATAAAAGCTAAAATGCATGAATGATGACAATATGAAATATCATTTTGTTATACACACTTAATGAATGCATGCAACTTATATAAATAATATTATTAAAAATATGTGTACAGTAATATTATCTTTTCGACAGATAAAATATCTTTCTTATATACATTTATTTAGAATTTATATGCATGCTAAGGAATAACAAATTATATTTATTGTTCTATATAGGTCCATATATGTATTATACAATATCAAAATATATGTAATTAAATTAATTATTTATTGGGGGGTATGATTTATGTTAATAAAATAAATTATTGAATGATTATTAGTTTTTGTTGTGTTGTTTACTATTTATAATAAATTCAATAAAATGTATTTTTTAAAATCTTTCTTAATTGATATTTATGGCTATTCAAAATGAACACTTATGTAGAATTTTCTTTACTTAAGGGGAGCATAATATTTTGTAAATAGTATTTAACAACAGTTTAATTATTCTATTATTAAAATTTTATGTTTACATCTTCTACATCCGAAATTTGGTTTTCCTCATTGACTCTTGTTGATCACTTAAATAGTTTGAGGCTTATAATATGCAGGTTTATGTATGATATGGAAGATGAAAGGAATGTCTTTCAAAATACTAACTGGACTATTTGGTAGCATATAATATAGTACACAAAATACAGAATGATGGATACTCAAAAATTATTGCAATCATTCTCTGAAGTAAGAGCATATTGTAGTACATGCTTCTGGAGCTAAATGCCTCTGGCAGAGACTATTTGCACCAGTCTGCAAAACATTGTCATCAAAAGGTGTGTTGCAGTGTGGAATGGTTTTTGTTAAGTACATCTCACTTAAATGTCAATTTCCATAATGTCTAAAAAATTGAAAATATGAAATTCTGTTTTCTCTTAGGGAAAATGATAGGGAAAACTGTTAAAATGCAGAAAACATCTTACAAGTAAACTGTTCTGGGGAAAACACAAGTTTATAAGTAGTTTAATGGAATCATCAATTTCATCGCATCCCATGCTGTTTTTTTTTTTTTGGATGCAAATGGCATTGATCATTGAGAATTCAATGTGATCAGAAGTTTTATCTACAAGTTCTGAAAAGTTTGTGTGATGCAGTAAAATGAAAACATCTCAATTTGTGGCAAAGTGCTGAGTACAAGCTTTACCATAATAATGCACCAGTGCACAAAGCTTTGAGTATTGTATAATTTTTAATTAAAAACAACAAGAATCAGCTTATATATGAACTATATTCACCTGATTTTGCTCCATGCAACATTTTTTTATTCCCCAAATAAAAAAATGCCTCAAAAGAAGGTTTTAAAGGCTTGGAAGTGGTGAAGAAAATAAATTACAAAGGCAACAAAATACATCACTTTGCAAGAATTTTGGGACTATTTCAAAAAGTGAACAACTCATTTAAACTGGTGCATTGCATTAAATGGGCTGTACTTTAAGTGAGATTTAATTTATAACACCTAAAAGTAAATGCACAATTTATTACAAAATTGGTTACTTTTGGTACCCCCCCCCTTTCATACTTTCCAAACTTTTACTACAATAATATAATTCCATTATTAATTTTCTTCTTTTCTGAGCTAACATAATAATTGGTTGTTAACGAATATACAGAAAATGTATTTTTTTTAATATTCAGCTGTATTACTACCTAGCATGCTTTCAATATATTTACTATGTCATATTCTAATTATACCACTGTATGACATGAATATAATATAAGAAATATATTGAAAGCATGCAAGGCAATAATAAATCTGAATATCAAAAATATATCTCTTCTGTGATTGTGTTCTTTAACAACCAAATATTATGATAATATAATAATTTAAATCATCTCAACCCTGATCATAATTCATACATACATGCATAGAACATGTATACAATGGAGCCACAAGTTTCAAACTTCTCATGTACAAATGTATATAACATATAATAACTCACATTGATTAGATTAGAATATGTATTATTTATTGAACTGCAAGTATACAGTATTTTTCTACATGCACTTATATATAACACAGATGCTTTTTTACATATATAATATACATATATAAATTAAGATTATAGTATAAACAAAATTTAAAGAATAATCAGAACACATTTACATATATTTTACTGAGTGTGCATTTACTCATCTATTCACTGAATCAATAAGAATAAAAATAAAAAACCTAACACCCATATTTTTATTTTTTAAATAAAAATAAATAACCAAATGTCTGACTTTCATCACTATTAAATACACTCTAAGTGATATTCCTTTTTAATAGCTTTTTTTTCCTCATATAAAAACATAATAGTTGTCTTGCTTTCAATAAATTAGTATCTCTTTAATTATTATGACACTTTAAGACATTTATTTTATATAACGCTATGTTTTTATAAACTGTAATATTAGTAAACCAATAAGCTAATGCACTTTGTAGATTTAACTATATAAATGTATACTCTCACTTTCCAAACACAAGATAAAGTCTTTGTGAAAAGATAGGAGAATCCATCTATCTTTTTGACCCAAATGTTTATGTATGGGAAAATCTTAAGTATTTGAAAATGAGAGCATGAAGATGTTAATCAATCACATTAAATACTTTTTATAAGTACATGTGCATTAGCTTATTGGTTTATTAATATTACAGTTTATAAAAACATAGTGCTATATAAAATAAATATTTTATACATATATTTAATTTAATAAGAATGACGTACCATAAATTCTAAAAATTTCGCAAGTGTCATTCATTCAGGCATAGTAAAAAGTAATTTAAAGTGATTGATTAACATCTTCACACTTTCATTTCCAAATACTTAAGATTTGCCCATACATAAATGTTTGAGTCAAAAAGATAGATGATTCATTCTATCTTTTCACAAAGACTTTATCTTGTGTTTGGAAAGTGAGAGTATTCATTTATATAGTTAAATCTACAAAGCACATGTGCATTAGCTTATTGGCTTATTAATATTACACTTTAATTACAATCAGTATCAACTTTTAGTATGTTCTAACATTTTGTAAAACTTTTAGCATTATGCTCAGAAAATATTTTACTATACAAAATACTGCACATCAATTTCAGAAAAAAAAAACAAAGAAAAAATAAAAAATATATGCTTTTAACATAAACTAAAGAAATTCTATTAATACATATAATGTACAATGTTCTGAGTCATAAAAATAGCTACTGGCCTATTCTAAAATTTATATATAATTTTTTTTAACATAATTATGTTCAGTGCTCAGAGAAGAAAAAATGGTTGTCAAATATAAAATTTGCAAGTTTAAATGATTTTTGTTTGTTTATTTACATTTTGTTTGTCTACATTGTGAGGAGGTAGCACATAATGTAAATTGTGCAATTAGATACAGTGTAGATCATAGCTACATTGTATTGTGATAATGAATCAGGTCAGAAGGTAGGTACAGAGGTGCAGGTTGATTTAAATTGAGAAACTATAAGAAATTAATACAAGTTTGAATAAATGCATCAATATTATTTTATTCAGTTAACAAAATTAATAAATAGATTAAGAGATAAAGAAATAAATGGTGTTTAATTGAATAAAGGGAAATATGTGTGCACAAGACATACGACATATATGGTGGTAAAGTTTAAATAACCATTTATTTTAGACAAAATGAATAATATTAATAAAGTAGTAAAAATGAATTTATTCTAAATGTCTGTTAGCAAAATATTTTAAAATATATTAGCCATTCCTGTGATTTGAAGCAAGATGAGAAGGGGTTAAACTTGAGAACATACATAACTGCTATTTGTAGATCAACAAACTGATAACACATTGTGTTATACTAATTTATGATAACAATCTTTAAAAATTTATGAAGTCAAATCTATATATAAAATAGCATTTGTATTATTTTCAAATCAAATTTATTCTAAAATCGTTAATTAAGAAAGTAATTTAAAATTTAAATTGTTTTTAAACAAAAGATAATTAAATCCAACAATAGGATGAAAGCTTTTGAAAACATTCTGAGCATATGGCCAGATGAATGGTATAAATTAAGGAAAACATGTTTTTAAAAAAATAAATGCAAGATTTTATAAACATATAAAAGGACTTAGAAAAAACAATTAAGAACTATATTAGAGTGAACCAAGACAGAAGGAACTGTAGCAGGTTATTTTAAATTTGAGCTTCAAATATACAAAAGAGTCAAATGAAAAAAAAAATTCCTATATTGTCTATTGATTGTTTGATGTAATGAATCCAATTAAATGTTAAACCAGTTTAGCTAGTCATCAGTGTGGATTACAGTTTTAAATATATTGACAATGAAGTAATTATCAACCAAGATTGTTGCTTTAACATGGTCAAAAGATGTGTTTGAAGCATGCCAAAAACACATGTTTTTTTCATCCATTTATGTAGCACATACAAAAATGAAATTATCTATTCCAATTCTAATATAAAGTGTAGGGTAACTTATTGTCTACCATCACCAAAAATTTGTCAACTTAACTTGTAAATTATTTGCTTATTTAACAGAATGTTACATAATTCAATAAAGATCAAAAGCTCTATTATAAAACTATACAAATTCATTGTCAAAGTCTGTCAACTATCATAGTCTGGAGTGAAAAAACATCTACAATGAGATAACTGAAAATTTGAGATGCCTGCATATACGAACGATTATACCAATAAGTCTATTTTTTTCATTAAATTGGATAAATATAAATTAGGACAAATAAATTTAATATTTACAAAAATAAATAGTGAAAGAAAATGTTATTTAGGTTTATTACTTGTTTTATACTTCATGTATTTAAAAGTAGTTAAAAATAAAAAGGACTATTAATTATTATAATTATTTATGAAATGTTTAAATATTGAACTAGAATGTTGATTACAGAAAGCCTTAAAAATACTTTTTATAGAATATGATCCCATATTTAAAAATTAGGAATAGAAAATAGGATTTTAATCTATTAATACTAGTCTCTGATCAATGCACTACTTTGTCTTTATCTCTTCATGATTTTAAGTATTGTAATGGTTGATATATTTGTTATTATTATGTGCTAGCTTAATACACTGTTGTTAAATTTAGATACAAACCATATTGCCTTTAAATTTTAAGTTTTGTGTTGCATAAGGTTTTGTTAATAATAAATTTGTTTGCGATCAGTATTAAGGACTTTATTTTCATAAGCTAAAAATTGGTGGTAAATGGCAACAATTTAATAGCATGTAGGTGAAATTCAAACTTGGATATACAGAGTAGTTCTCAAAATTAAAGAAATGGCATTTCAAGATCATGATCCTTGGAAAACTATATTCTTTCTCAATATTAATTTTCATCTAAAGAACAATAATGATCATGATATATAATCTGTAATGTGTAAAAATTTAACTGCAGGTTATTTAAAGTAGAGAACTTGATTTAACCATCATCACAGGTAAGAATGTATGTTGATAATATGTATCATTAATGTGAGAGCAATGTCAATATATAAATTAATGCATGTAAATATAGTTATTTTTATGATTTTAGTCATTATTATTTAATGATCTTCATTCTCATACCTTTACAAGTGCTGAATCAGTGGGCCATCAAATTTAAGTAATATATTTAAGTGCCTATATTAATTTAAAGCATAACTGAATCACTAAAAAATGAAGGTCTCTAGAGTTTAATCAAATTTCTCCAATATATAGCTTTTTTTCTTCACAACCCATTAACAAATCTTTATTTCATCTTTCCATCTCAAATGTGGTCTTTTTCTAGGTCTTTTATAGTCTCTTGGTATTTAGTTTAAGGCTTCAGCTATCCCTTTTTTACCATGTCTTTTAGAAATATGTCTAGACAATCTTCATTTCATATTTTTAAATATTTCAATTGTGTCAATAGTAATTATTTGTTCTCTCATCTGAATATTTTGTTTTCAATCCTTTTTAAAATTCCCAATATAAATTTCTTCATACTTCATTAAGTGATATAGAATTTTTGTATTCCTCTTCTATTGTGTGTCCAAGTATTAAATCTATGTATAAAAACTGGTAAGTCTCTTCTATTAAAAATGCTTTTTCACACACTTTACTACCATTTAATATCAGATTATTTCTATAAAAAGCATTTGATCCAAATTTTATAATTTAATTTATCCATTATGTTTTTAGCTATATTAATATTTAAAGAAATGTGTTTATAGTTGTTAATTTCTTCTAATTCATTATGATAAATTATTTTCTTTTGGTGAAAATATGCATTGAGCGTGACTTTAATCATTTTTAGTACTTATCTTGTAATACATCTTTGCAACATTCTTAAAATTCTGAAAGATTATTTGCAAAAAGCAACCATGTCATCTGCAAAATCTAGATAACTTGAATAATTTCCATGTATTTTTATTCTCTTAGTATTTCATTTTAATCCAAAAAATACTTTTTGTAAAACTGGCATAAAAGTTTTGGAGATATGAAACATCACACCTGTATCAATACTAATTTTTGGGGTCATCACATAATCTAATCATAAGTATGTCTTTCTGATAAATATTTTTCAAAATAATATTCTGAGTCTATATTTCAATTACACAAAGCTTTGATTACTATGATAATGCATGCAGAATCAAATGCCTTTTCATAATTTATAAATCTAAAATATAATGGCAGATTATATTTATTGATTTTTTTTTATAACTTTTTTTAATGCCGAGTTGTAATGCACTATTAATGAAATCATATTTTAATTCAGTTTGTTCGTTTACTTAGTTAGAGCCCAATTCTGCTATAAACGACTTGTAATTATTTTGAACAAAGATTTTGTATAAAACTGTAGAAATCCGATATGAAGATAATTTTTAATATCTTCTTTATTGACTTTTTTTATATATAAGTATTATTATTATTATTGCATTTTATTAAGCATTTAGTTATCATTTGGACATTTGGTAAGGAGTTTTTCCAACACTTTTTCACCTGCTTTTTAAAGACATCCACAATTCCTGGATCTTTTTTTTTCTCCATAATATAATTGCATAGATCATCTCTTTATTAAGTGGAGCATATGTAGTGGTTGCTTTGTTTTTATAATCTTTATTACTGTGTAATTGTTTATAGAATTTGTTCACACATCTCATAATATCCTCTTTTTTTATTAACAGTTGCATCTTTTAAGTTGTAATTTAAATTCATTTACATTAATGGTTCTAATTATTAGGAATATCAACTATTAATACTGTCCTTTTTTAATGGTTTTTTATCTCTCTTTAAAATCATAATCAATTAAGCCAAGAATAGAGACCAAACTTTATTTTTAACGACCATTTTATAAATAATCAATAGAAGTCCATTAATTGTAAATATTAATAAATACTTCTTGCACCGTTACAACCTGCCAATAAAAATAAACATCTTTTCTATGTCAGAAGAACTATTAAAAATAAATATAGAGCATACATCTATTCTTAAAGTTTTTAATCCTTAATAAAACATGGTTTTCTGAAAATGTTGAAATCAATGGTGAAAAACTAATACAAACTAAATATAAGCAGTGATAGTAATTTAAAACTAATAGTATTGAATTCACTCCTAGTTTGAAATGGACTTCCATCTTTGATTTTAGCATTTATCAACAATCTAGGCATCATTAAGTTTGAAAGTATTAAAAATAGACTGCCATTATATTTTTAATGTTTTGTTTTGTTTTTGATATAGGGAAGATATTTGTTTATGTTTATTGGCATCTTGTAGAAGAACTTGAATATTAATTTTATTTTATATCTACATAAATGAAATTAAAATGTATTTATCAATACCTTAGAAACATTATAAACAAATATCACAAAAATCTATTATAAAATTATCAAACTGTACCAATTGTATTACAAAATCTAAATCACAAATAAATAAAAGTAAGATTTAAAATAGGCAATAACTTAGAACAAAGCAAACAATAGGTGAGATTCTAAATAACTTTAGATCTTACTATTTCTTTTTCAACCCCTTTTACTTTGAACTTTGTAATCTAAGGGTCTTAATTGTTTGTGTTTATATGTTGGATGTTGAAATATTTGTTTATATGATTCTAGTCTAATATTATGCATGTTTTGATTTCTTATGTAATGAATTATGAAGGTTTATAAAGTTTTTTTTTTCTAAATGTAAGTAGATGGTGCAATGATTAGGGCTCTGGTAACATTTTGGCCTATTTATTATTTGCATGATTCAGAAGCGACCATTCTGAGCTGCTAATGCTTACAATGAGAGTAATTGAAGGTATCCCTGTATAATTTCTATATTATTTGTTGTTGTTTTTTTACTGTTTTTATTATTATTATTATTATTATTATCATCATCATCATCATTATACTGGAACCATAATAACGACTAATTTAACTATCCACTATCCGAAAATAACAATAAATAAAAATATAAATTTGTAAAGAAAACAAAATTTTAATATTTTAGATCATATTTAAACTTTTTGACAGAAAGATTCATGTACTTAGTTAATTTAATATCATTTAAATGACACACTTTTTGCATTTTGTCATTAACAGTTTTCATCAATCTATTATTTCTCACTGTAATTATATATATATATACAGATAAAATAAATATAATAATCAAAATATTTTGGAATAAACTACCATATTCAATATAAACAGAGACAAAACTTCCCATACAGTAGTGCAAGCCCGAATAATCAATGAATGCAAGAAGGTTTGTGCATAAAATCCTTATCTAGTGCCTATTCATCCAATATCCCCAAACTAGTTTTTAGTTTGTGGCTTTCATCAATAAGAAACTTTCGATCTGAGAGCAATGCACTTGGAACTAACTGATGGCTATAACTAGGCTATAATTATTTTTTATTTTTTTACATTGTTATATTGAATATTGTAAAGTTTATTCCAGAGTATTTTGATTATATGCATATAATTAAATTGCTTAATTAAAGTATTTTTTTCTAACTTACAATTCCCACAGACATTTGTTTTGCTTTATATTTAATTAACTTTGTAAATGATAAAGTTGGGGGAAAAGGATCATTAATAATTCAAGTTTAAATAAACAAATAAAATGTTTTTAGAATTTTTGTAAATTTTAAAACATATATATTGTACAGTGCTAAAGTAAACTTAAACAAACAAAATATGATCTATTATATGCTAGTCACAATATCCGTAAAAATATATTGGAATAAAATATAACAAATGTGAAGTTACCACTGTACATATGCATGTATTGAAATGGATAGGGAAAGAAAGAAAAAGGGAGGGGGGAAGAGAACATGAAGTAATAAGAAGGGGAGAAAATTAATTAATGATCATAAAAAAATAGTTATATAACATTTAAATAATAGGTATCAAAAACATCATATGTATTGAGTAATTAACAATATATATGAAGTTACTAAAGTTTCTATACTTAATGCATTATTTTTTTATTATTATAAATGTCTTAGAAAATATTAATATAAATGGATCAAAACATATCAATATGCAGATGATATTGTTTTTATAAGTGTAAATAACAATATTGATATTGAAACTCAAGCAAGCTTTAAAAAAAGTAGTCTTTGGTGCTATGACAAAGGAATTTATATAAATGAAGAAAAAAGAAAACTCTATATTGATATGTTCTCACATGAATTACAAAAATATTGATTGTTACATTTTTATTTACCATTGTCAAACTTACTTCACTCACAACTTTGACACCATTCACATCTGATAAATACAATAATGATTATTGTAAAAAGAAATTATTAAACTCAGGTGCTTACTATACATATATATAATTTTAATGCGCAAATACGCGCACAACAACTGAGCTTCATCAGGATTAAATAACAATACATTATAAACTCAAAATAATTATAATATCTAAAGAATAATGCCCGAGCGCTTTCAAGAGAACTTAGCTCTCATAATCATGGGCAACAAAGAATAAGCATAGCGTGTTGCTATATGCTAAAATATGCTGATATGTGTAAATTAGTTGAAAATAAATGCGTCAGCTCTAAATGATCCATTTCTTAGAGATTTTGTAACACGCATCTTTCCTATTCATAGCCTTATCATCAATAGCAATAAAACATGCTTCTTTACTTTTCTCTTAATGTCATTTCTCTCCCTGCAAACTATTCTTGCATTTTAGGTTCACTGCATGACCAGCTGATTTCTGATGTATTGCAAATATTGAGTTGCAATTTGGGTCTACCTGGCCTTATTGTAAGAATATCTGTGCTGGGATAGTCTTGTAGAAAGAGTTGCTTTCGTTTCCCCATAGTATGATGCCATGCAGTTATTTTCTGGACATGAAATATTATATACAGCCTGAGAGGTGTTGTTGGGTGTTATAATGTCTTTGGTGTTATTAATAATTCTATTTGTATTAGGGGGTGTATGAAAGCTTAGTTGAAATTCTTTATTAAACACTGAGTAAAACTTTCTATGGGTAGTTGCAATATATGGTAACAAAATTCTATTTTTTGCTGCTTAATAACATTGCTGTTTAATTTACTGTAAAATTGTCTAATCTTCCTATCAATTGTGTAATGCTTGAAGCGAAATCTAATAAATCGTTTCTATATAAGATTAAGTTTGCCCTTTTGTCATTCAAATCTGCAAAGTTGCTCATTCTTTGCAAGAAAGCGTTAAACCAGCTAATTTATGAATAGAAGGCGTGTTTGAAGTAGGTTGAATATTGCCTCTTTTTTCTATTGGTTTTATAATCATTGTATAATTTAGTCTTTGATCTTCTCTTTGCAATACAAATCCAGGTATTTAGTTTTCCCTTCACGATCTTCCATTTCTGTGTTTAGCTTCACTGCGTACTGTCTTGTATGTCCTGTTTAATTTTATCTATAATTTCTTCAGTAGCACTGAAAAGGTCGTCAACGTATCTTGTGTATACAATTAACTTAAGTGTTTGTTCGTATTTAGAATAATACTTTTTCAAAATAATTAAGTCGATACTTGAGATGATACCCTCATGGGTAATCCCATCGCATCCATGTTCATTTAACATTGATTATATTCAATTTTTTTAAGCATTTTAAAAATCAATTATAAAGCTATCTTTTTTTGATCCACGTCGATTAATACAAATAACTGGAATACAAAATTAGCGCACACTAAGAAATTTTTAGATACTGAACGAATAGTCTGCCTGAAGGAAGATAAGGGCCAGAGATTTGTGCTTATGAGTAGAGAAAATTTTAACTTCAAAGTTAACCAGCAAATTGAAAAACTGCAATTCAAAAGAATAGCTAGTTTCAATAATAACTTGAACAAGGACAAATTTATTGCCTCTATTCTCAAGACACATTGTAACAAAGCTATATCAAAAACGGAGTATTATAAAATATATCCTTCTGCCACTATTCTACCACGGATTTTTGCAAATGCAAAAATGCACAAACCCAATGTTCCTTTACGCTTAGCACAGCTAAATTAATAAATCGTTGGCTGATTGACAGTATTGGATTTGGAAGATATACTATCAAATCCTCATTTGAATTTGTAGCCAGAATTAAGGACAAAATTCTAAACCCAGAAACTAAAATTGCAGTGCTTGATGTCACTGAGTTATACGGATCAATTAATAGAAATAGGTCCATCGATATAGTAAAAGAAGAGCTTATGAACAACGACGTGGATCAAAAAAAGATAGCTTTCATAATTGATTTCTTAAAATGGCTTAACAACAACATTGTGGCAACATTCAATAATCAATGTTACCAAATGAACGATGGATGGCCGATGGGATTACCCATGAGCGGTATCATCTCAAGTGTCGTACTTAATTATTTTGAAAAAAGTATTATTCCTAAATACGAACAAACACTTAAGTTAATTGTATACACAAGATATGTTGATGATCTTTTCATCGCTGCTACTGAAGAAATTATAGATAAAATTAAACAGGACATACAAGACAGTATGCAGCTGAAGCTAAATACAGAAATGGAAGATCGTGAAGGGAAAACTAAATACCTGGATTTGTATGTGCAAAGAGAAGATCAAAGACTAAATTATACAATGATTATAAAACCAATAGAAAAAAGAGGCAATATTCAACCTACTTCAAACACGCCTTCTATTCATAAATTAGCTGGTTTAATGTCTTTCTTGCATAGGAATGAGCAACTTTGCAGATTTGAATCGGACAAAAGGGCAAACTTAATCTTATATAGAAACGATTTATTAGATTTCGGCTTCAAGCATTACACAATTGATAGGAAGATTAGACAATTTTACAGTAAATTAAACAGCAATGTTATTAAGCAGCAGAAAAATAGAATTTTGTTACCATATATTGCAACTACCCATAGAAAGTTTTACTCAGTGTTTAATAAAGAATTTCAACTAAGCTTTCATACACCCCCTAATACAAATAGAATTATTAATAACACCAAAGACATTATAACACCCAACAACACCTCTCAGGCCGTATATAATATTTCATGTCCAGAAAATAACTGCATGGCATCATACTATGGGGAAACAAAAGCAACTCTTTCTACAAGACTATCCCAGCACAGATATTCTTACAATAAGGCCCAGGTAGACCCAAATTGCAACTCAATATTTGCAATACATCAGAAATCAGCTGGTCATGCATGTGAACCTAAAAATGCAAGAATAGTTTGCAGGGAGAGAAATGACATTAAGAGAAAAGTTAAAGAAGCATGTTTTATTGCTATTGATGATAAGGCTATGAATAGGAAAGATGCGTGTTACAAAATCTCTAAGAAATGGATCATTTAGAGCTGACGCATTTATTTTCAACTAATTTACATATATCAGCATATTTTAGCATATACCAACATGCTATGCTTATTCTTTGTTGCCCATGATTATGAGAGCTAAGTTCTCTTGAAAGCGCTCGGGCATTATTCTTTAGGTATTATAATTATTTTGAGTTTATAATATATTGTTATTTAATCCTGATGAAGCTCGGTTGTTGTGTGCATATTTGCACATTAAAATTAAATAATGATTATTATTAATCATTTTCTAAACTAGAGATTATCTCTAGCACAAATATAAACTTTAAACCTCAGTTAAAGATTAATATATCTGCTTTTTTAATTTTAAACATACACACACATGGAGTTATTCACCTTTCTCTTTCCCATATGTAATATCTTTATAGATATACTAAACAACCTTCATACCTTCCCATTCTTTTTAAATTCATATAGATAAAGATACAATCAAAGACAAATGACCCCAAGCTGCATTTTGTGCTGAACCAGGACTCATCAGTTAGCTGGATGCTAAAGTAGAACAATTAAAATATATTGAATACCTTGGAATAACAATAGATGAAAAAATGTCTTGGAACCAGCATATTAACATATTAATAAATAAATTTAAATATTTTATAGTAATAATTTTCAAAATCTACGATGTTTTTTATTCAAATATTATTATTGTTATATATAAATCTTAGTGTGACTCTTCATTGAGATATAGATTAACACTTTATGGTCTTGCCAAATTTTCTAATATTAATAAACTAGCATTATTGTAAAAAAGAAAAACTGGCTACGAAAATAATATATTATTTTTAATGGACTTCTTCAATATATAATTATAGAAGAAAAAAATTTTGATAATAATTTCAAAAAACTTGTATAAATAATACGAAATGAGTTTAAGAAAAATGAATTCTTTACATAGCTTCAAAATATTGTAATGGGTATGGAATTAGAACAAAACATCACTCAATAATTTACTACTGAATTAAAAAATTTACAACATTATAGAAAAATAAAAAATAAAATTGAAATGTATATTAAAGAAAAACAATAACTTAGTAGATAGCGATATATATATACATATAGGTATATAATACGATACAAACAATATTTTATTAAAATCAAAGAAATTGAAAATATGTAAACTATGAGAATTTATCTTACATGGCATTTTGGTAAATATATTTAATCTATATAAATAAATAATATATATATATGCATAAAAAAAAAAGTAGAAAAAAAAGTGAAAGGTATGGGATTGAGAATTAGTACCGCAAATAGTTTTAAAAATTACTAATTTTTCAATTCAAAGACAAACAATGAGGATTAAAAACTATGTTAGAAAAATTTTAAAAACCAGCTAAAATAATTTCTCATACTGCGCTTATCAATTAAGAGCTTGTTTGAGCTATTGGTACGCTCTCTGTATTACATTTTTGTAAATACAAGCTTATAAAAATAATGTCACGTTATATATGACTTGCTTCTTTGATTATTAAATACACTTTGGTATATTCAGAAGTGTGTGCATAAATATTTTACTTTAAAATATTAATCATTAGCAATGAGGTAAAACATTTGAATCAATATATAAAAAAGTAAAAAAAATAAACAAAAGACTACAAAATAATTTTCAGAAAATAGTAGCGAATATATTGATAAAGAATCATAGCCATGATATAAAATAGGCCTGAAATGGTCAAAAGAACACATTGTTCTAAAATATAGAAAGAATGTTTTTTGTTTTTTTTTTTTTAATATGCATGTGTTTTTAATTTTAAAAGGCTTACCAGTATAATCTGAATTTTTACTGAATTCTTTATATAAGTATCAACATAAAATCTAAATCTATGTTTAACAGCAATCTAATGTGCATGGAGTAAAAAGAGAGAGACTTGTTGGTTTTCTCTATATGCCAGTATGTCAGTCAGTGCAGAAAAGAAAGTTATATTCTTATAAAATGAATGTTCAATATAAAAAAAGATTTAAAATGTACAAAGCAAAAAAGTACTTTGATGTTGCCATTGAAGAATGGTAAATGGAAATATTCATGGAGAAAAAAACTGAAGCACTAATAAAATATAATTGTTAATAAAAAAGATCATGAACTTTCCATTTTAGACAAAATCTATAAAATCAGGACAGAAAATGAAATGTAAGTTATTTATGTTCACTTTTTTTAACCATATTATAAACTTTATTATGAATTTGCTATTGTTTAATTACTGTTCAAGAAAATGATATTATGTTCATTTAAATATATGTAAATATTTTTTTTTAATAATATAAGACACATTTAATAATCTACGAAAAAAAGAGTGGGGGAAAGAATTGTAATAGATGAAAACGCATCTAAAATTAGAGTAATGAATTTTGGATCTGCTTGATTAAATATTTATATTCTATTAGTTGATAGTGTAAATATGAGAATGTTACATGATCATACTCTAGAATGGAAAAATTGGTTTGAAATTCAAATCATTCATCTTAATAAAATTATTTTATTAGTGATTTAGCAAATCTCTAGATTGAAATATTTTAAATAGGTTAAATAGTCTATATTTATATGGGCATAGATATATATGTGTTGTGAATATTTTGCTTTGAAACGTATAGCTAGATAATGAATGATCATTGTTCTTTTATAATTTTTGATTGTGCAATTATTGAAGTAATGGTTGAAACTGGAAGATAGATTCAATATTTATTCAATAAATTATATATATATATATAATTAGTTTCCAACCAGTAACCACCTAAACATTCACAGTAAATATAGCAACCAATATTTCTAACTGCTGTCAAGGCAACCTTCACACCTTTTAATAGCAAGAATGTGTGTGTGTGTGTGTGTAAACGAAAATGTTCAAATATATATATATATTCGAATTTGCATTCAGTTTAAGATTAAAGTCAACAGTCAGAGAATATGGTACATGTAATGATAAAAAATGAGTATATTATTCATTCGATCAAATAAATTAATTATTTATTTGTATGATGAGCCTATACACTTCCATATACTTACAAAAAAACGTTTATAGAATTAGATAATTTTAATAAGAGTATGCTAATATATTATAGTGAAACACTGATGGGCTAATAATAAATGTATTTTTTAGAAAGATATTGCGAAGTGAATTGAAGAGAATTTTGATATTAGGAGATTGTGATATTGATCACCGGTCTGGATGTGATTCCTTCATTCAGAAAGGATGGATAGAAATAGAAATAAAAAATAATAACATATTGAATAACTTATGGAGTTAAAATGAGGACCAGCATTGTGTTTCTGTCATTGGTGCCTTGTGTAAATTTTAATGAATTTAATAAAATATTTAATTACTGAAATAAGTAGATTTATCAAAATGTGATATATCTCAAGTGGATCTCATAATTAATTAAGTTCAGTGCTTGATATAAACAAGAATATGTTTTATTATGCATAGCTTTTATTATAATACTTTAAGAATTGAATACTTAAGTTGGGAAGAACTAAGACAATAAATGTAGCTGGCTTTGGCTTATTGAATATTAAAAAAGACTGAGTAAAAAAATCCAAATTAGAAGAGGGAATGAAAATGATAAATGTAAAGATATGCTGAAATTAAATTATATTAATATTGCTATGACCAAGAAATGAAAAAGAAAGACTTATAGAGTTATAGAATGGAATATTTGTAATTACATATCTATTTTGTTGAAATGTATTATCATATTAATAAAAAAATTGCTTTGTTAATTTAATTCCTGCTTTGAGTAGTTTATTAAAGTAAAAGCACTGTCATAGAATTGTGAATAGGATAATACTCATAGAATATATGGAGAGAGGTAAGAATTTCATTCTATCATTTTAGAGTTGTAATTATAAATTTATTAAACGCACATTGATTACGTAAGTAATATTTACTGAGGCTATAACCTCGACAATATGTGTATAAAATGCGATAGTAGGGACCTCTACAGGTGTTTTAACCACAAGCTTATAGCGTAAGCTTGTGGTTAAACACCTGTAGAGGTCCCTACTATCGCATTCTATCATTTTAGATAAATATTTTTTAGTTATTGATTTGATTAAATGGTTAATTAAGTGTTTTGGTCTTGAATGGTGCCTAGAATGAGGACATCTTTATGTGGAGATGCTGAAATCCTCATATTCCAACTTTAAAATAAATTTGAAGAACATAACGATGAACAAATGAGAGTTTAAACTAGGACTGTGTGAGAAAATAACAAAGAAGAGTTATGTAATATTGCATGAAATCTTATAATCACTGATCTGAAAATCAAGAGTTAAATATCTAATGATGATAGTTCATTACAATACATACTCTCCAATCACCATCTATATTAAATTAAATGTCTCATAATATTATCATCTAACATCAAAACAAGAAAAATAAGTTCATTTTTAAATTTAGTCAATGATATTTACCCAACTCAATGTCTAATCTATAGAAATGATTACAATCTTTTTATAAATATCTTAAGTCATATTCACAACACAAAAATTTTAAGTATTCATTTTAATAATCTTCTAAATAAGTAAACTTATTACATATGTATATACATATTGAATTAAATATTTCCATGGATTGTTATTATAAAAAAGAATAGAAATAAAATTATATTTATGTAAAGAGAGACATTTTAATGAATAATATTTCTGTAGTATAATTTTCACTGTACAACTCTTGTGCAAGGTAGAAACTTGTTTCTATCTACTTTTAACACCCTGAGAATGGGTATAATCATAAACATATAACCAAAGATGTGATAAAAAGATGTATGATCCTTAAGATGCACATTTCATGCTAAACAAGCAGTCATCAGTTGGTCCAGATCACAATCTCATACACATATCCTTATCATTATTCAGTATATATATAGATAGATAGATAGATAGATAGATAGATAGATAGATAGATAGATAGATAGATAGATAGATAGATAGATAGATAGATAGATAGATAGATAGATAGATAGATAGATAGATAGATAGATAGATAGATAGATAGATAGATAGATAGATAGATAGATAGATAGATAGATAGATAGATAGATAGATAGATAGATAGATAGATAGATAGATAGATAGATAGATAGATAGATAGATAGATAGATAGATAGATAGATAGATAGATAGATAGATAGGTAGGTAGGTAGGTAGGTAGGTAGGTAGGTAGGTAGGTAGGTAGGTAGGTAGGTAGGTAGGTAGGTAGGTAGGTAGGTAGGTAGGTAGGTAGGTAGGTAGCCAATTATGACAGTTTAATTGATAAATGTCAAACTTACTATCCTCACAACTTTGATGCTAAACACTTTATGGAGGTATATTAATATTTTTATTAGTCATTCATTAGACTAGAAATTATCCACTTAATGAATAATATTTCTGTAGTTTAATGTAATTTTCACTATACCAATCTCATGCAAGTTAGGAACCGTTTTTTATACATTTTTTAACACTTTGTGGAGAGTGTAAACATAAACATATGACCAAAGGCATGAAAAAAATATGTATGATTCACAGGTTGCACATTTCATGCCAGTCTAGATCACAATCTCTTAAATATTTATCATTGTTCAGTATATGTATATAGATAGCCAATTACTATAATTTAATTGATGTGTCAAAATTACTGTTCTCACAACTTTGACACAATCACCTGATGGAAGTCTATAATTTTTATAGTCATTCATTAGACTAGAAATTATCCATGTTACTTAGAAACCATCAATTACTACTAACTGAAAATCCCTTAGGCAAAACAAGTTTTCTCATTAATATATAATAAATTTCTTTTTTTTTTGGAGGGTTTTTTTTTTTTTGATAAGAAAAATTTCCTTTTACTTCACAAAAAAACTCCTAAAAAGGAGTTATTGTAGATTAATGAGAAACTTGTTTAGCCTGAAGGATTGTCAATTAGTAGTAATTGATAGTTTCTTAGCAACATCAAAAGCTAAAAGTTATTTCTGTTTACATGGATATAATCTTCCTCATATAT